>JASDQU010948748.1:6996-23467 GCA_032191745.1 Picea mariana
AGTGTGAAGTAAGAGGAGTCTGTTGAAGGCTAAACGACATTGCTGAGGAGGAGTTTCGAGTTAGCCCTCATGGACTCATGGTCAGGCTAGGGGGTGAACTGGGTAAGTGCTTTGGCTACCCTATTCTATGGTTGGGAGGAACTTGGTTGTTCCCTTTGTCTTCTCATGATCTGTTTCAGATATGTTTATCTACTCCTTCTCTGTTTGAATGATTTTATATCTGATGCAATGTATTTGTTAAATCGGAACTGGAATGATTTCCATTTTTTGTTCAAATGATTTGATATCTGATGTCATGTATTTATTATATTTGAACTGAAATAATTTTCATTCTCTGGTGAATGATTCAATCACGGATGTAATGCATCTACTAATTATGATAGATAATAATGCGTAGGAAAAATCAGTTCGAATTCATGAAGCCTAAAGACTGACAAAGAACATATGGTAAATATAATATCGAGTAACCCCTTTCTAAACGAATGATAGAATTGGACTTTTATTTGTTATGATAGTTGAAAGGATTATGCATGGTTAAATTCTTGAAGAAATCTCCTCTAAATTAGATTCACTGCTATTTTATTTCTTTATTTGTTTTCTGAGTGAAATCAATGCTGAGATTGGCATATTGGGAGTGGAGGTTATGTTGTAATTTCATTAATCTAACTGTATGAATAATGTCGAGAACAACATTCTGAGTCTTGTAAACTATGCTACATTTTTTTTTCCATTAAACAGACTGTGTAGAGACAGATCTATAGCTGAGGTAGGAAGATCGACTATTATACTAGTTTCCCTTACAGTCCATTAACCTAACCCGTATAAAGGTATTTCGAACAAGAGAGTACATAAACAAAAAATTATACTATATAATTTGCAATGATAGATCTATTATATGAACTACTTTAACAGTAAAGGAACCCGGATGCACCCTTTCTTATTATGAAAATTTCCTTTTCCCAAGGCTGTACAAATTCGGCTATTCATATTTAGACTTTCCTGTTATAATAACGATGCAGAAATAGAAGATTTCATAAAGAACAAATTCAGAGGTATACAATTACCACAAGCATATAATCAATTAGTGAATTTCGCAGTTATGCGAATAACCAAAGCAGGTAATTAAAAGTTATTTTATTTTCGAACATAGATATAGGATGAAGTTGCAATTCTTAAATCTATCTAAATACCAGATCATAGAGTCTAGGTTTTAAGTACATCTGGTATAACAGAAGAGAAAGATAAATCGTTCGACCATGTCTTGGTAAAGGATTTGACCCTTTAAGTTCCTTTAAAAAACAAAAATGTAGTAATAACGAGTCGGGTGGGAATTGACACTTCTCTACCCACAACAACCATACACTAGAATGAATTTATCCCATTCGGTAGACTTGAGATTTTATTCTTTTGGAAGAAAACGGTAACAGGAACCCGAATACCTTTTGTTTAAAGTGATGACCTGAGTTCCAAGAACGATGAAGACGTCCAATCCTGTAGAGAGATCGGGAAGATTTTATTAATATAAATAAACCAATAGAATACCGATAATAAAAGAATCCAATAAATTTCCAGACTATGCTTAGCTGATGAATTTTGGAAGTAGAATATGCCTCCTCCTTGTATCCATGGAAGGGTCGATGAACTCGAAGGGGTGGAAGGGGCGAAGAGTTGCCTTATGGGTACCTCGCATTTAAATCAAAGGCCCCATCATTAGTTTGTAATCAGTAAAGACCTTTCGGTTTCTTTCAAAACAGTGAATAAACTCGTGCTAAATACGATTCATAATAATTATTGTACTCTACTAAAATGTATCTTGTATGGTCGCCCCTTCTTTTGTCATAGTACAGGAGTGTTTAACAAGTGTTTTGATCTGGGGACAACAAGGAAAAACAAGTGATAGACTCTTGGGCAAAATGGGAACCCCCCTCTTGCAACACTTCTTTTTTTAAGTATTAACAATCTGGGTCATACATTCAAGACGATCGAACCACTGACAAGGGAAAAACCTCAGATGAAGCTCGGGACTTAGGGATAATTATATACCATAGATGACAAAAAAAGAAAAATGAAATCCCATGTGAGACTTATACGTGTTACAAAATCACCATGTCAGTTGTGATACCCAGGCCAACCTTATCTGACTCATTAAGGGATACCGGGGTGGATTACCAATGATAATGGCTCTGAATATTTCTAACCTTAGTCATACCCTTATCCGAGGAGCCATGCGCTATGCGGAGAGCATATGCACAGTAACGGAGCCGAAAGAACTTAGGAGGACACTCTGTACTACGATAGAATACACTATATGTCCTGGTCTCCTTAAACATAACCGTAGGGAAGGTTCAAGATTGGGAGTATAAGACTAGGAACCTCACATTCGGGAGTGAAGTCTAGCTTGCCCTATGAATGACAACTAGGAAAAATCACGCAACAAGTAGAGAATACTAATAACCTAAATCTTGCGCAATTGTTTATCAACAGACTCTGTTAAGAGTTACAGTCCAAACATAGATAAATTTAGTATAACATAGAGAGCTTTCTTGGAGTTATCAATCAGAAACTCTTACCTCGTTTAAGACAGTTTTCCAGCGGGAGGGGTCCGTCGAATGCATATGCTCTAGGTTGAATCATCGTCATAAGTGTTGGGAACATTCAGAGAAACCCTAGAGCATAACCACTGGATACACAGAACCAAATTTGAGAATGAGGAGTAACCTCCAAGAACTCGTCTACTAGAGATTAATAACAGTCTGTACCTATGCACCGTGGTTAGGGCAAGGTGGCAAAGTCCCAATGGACACATTAAAACTCACGACAATCCCGAGGGAGCACATTCAAGAAGCCTTAAACGCTTTGACATAGATTTTCTTTACACCACCTTGATTGTACCCAGGTTAATCCCGCCTCAGTCCTTGGGAAATCAATTTTGGTAAATAGTATGGATTATCATTTATTTCTTAATCCTAAAATCGGTTAGGGTTCCGTTTCATTTCATCAAATTGTGTTAAGTAAGGAAAGGCCTCAGGCCAAGAGTTAGTTCGGACGGGACGACAGTTATAAGTGAGTGGGTAATGCGTATAACTAGCCTTAACTACCGCCTTCCAAGTCATAACACTTGCATGTACCGATAGTCGTTGTGATAGTAATGGGTCTATAAGTACCCTGTCACACTAAACCTGAGGAAAACGTATTGTCATTTCAGAATTTAAGGATGCTCATCCATTATCACTCTCCCTGTAATGTGTCTTACTTGCGCAATCGAAATTAATGGCATATAACCATTATACATCTGCACATTTAGNGCATATAACCATTATACATTTGCACATTTAGTAGTGAGATGTCCATAAGGATATAGTTGGGCTAAGGGTAATAGTGTATACTATGATGCGAGTGATTATAAATACTTATAATCCATTATAATCTACTATTTATTTTTCACTTAAGTAGGGATAAGGTCCATTAGTGATCAGTAATTAAAGGATTTTTTGGTAATCCCTAAATGGTGAAAGGAAGAGGTATATGATTTCCATGTAGTAAGATTGAAATCAGATGTATCTTTAATTTGAGAATTAATGACTCACACACCAAAAAAAAAATTATGGAAAAATTGGGGAACATTACATATGGTATGAGAGAAAAAGTTACAACATTGGGCCTAAATAGGGCCACATTAGTTGCTTATTATATATTCTGATTTATGTAAAAAAAAATAATAAACCTTATGGTTATAAATAGAAATCCCTTTCTGTTTTGTGTTAATTATGGCATCTCGGGACGATGCAGAAATCAGGATGGGAGGAAATCCGTAGCAAAGACCTCCTGGAGATCCAAGACAGAACAGTGACAAAAGCTCACCCACGGAGGTGTTGGAAACAATGAGGAATATTATTGTTGAACTGCAGTATTTCAAAGCCGACAATGACAAACTAAATAAATCTCAACAGGAACAACAAGAAATAAACGAAGTCCTGTTGCGCAGTATAGTGACCAAGAAAAGCTCAAAGGACGATAATAATGACGAAGAAGTCAACAAGAGAGCTTCCAAGAACTCGGGACCAGAAACAGAAAAAGGAGACAGTTCGTCTGAAGGAACACCTTCAGCTGAAGACAAAACTAAAACAGACAGAAAAAGAAAACAAGTAGACCACCTTGAAGGAGAATTTAAAAAGATCAAACCAGCTACCTTTGATGGATAATCTAGGATAGGAGAAGAAGTTGAGGCATGGTTGTTGGACATAAAAAAATACTTCCAAATCTACAACTATTCCAGCAATATGAAGGTCAGAATGGCCATCTACAATCTGAAAGGGAAGGCCAGCATTTGGTGGCAAGACCTGAAATTGGCCAAGGGCCTAAAGGAGAAATAGTTGGAATGGTCTGACTTTAATAAGTATTTCAAGAAACAATACCTTTCTGAAAGCTATTATGAAAGGAAGACGAAATAATTTTACGAGTTACGACTTGGACAGTTGATGATGGAGGACCTTATAAATAAATTTCTAGAACTACTAAGGTTTGTACCGCACATCCGGGAGGATAAGGTAAAAATCCATCGATTATTAAGTTGTTTACCACAGTCCTATAGGGACAGAATTGAGTTTGACAACCCCAAATTCTTGAATGAGGTATTCAGGAAAGCACGAATGTGTTATGACCAGTATAAACAACGTGTAGAGTTTTCCAAATCCTGGAAGGATAAGAAACAAGATCAAATGAACCAGCGGAAGAAGGGATACCATCCAACTCCTTATCGAAATGCAGCAAATTTTTTTTTGAGAAAGGATTTTCACTCCAATCATCCGAATACCCAAGGCAGCGGTAAACCGGTAAACCCGGGAATGAAGAAGTTTGGGGACAACTCCTGCGAGCCATTAAAGTGTTGGGAATGTGGAGATCCTCATCTAAGGAGGAATTGTCCACATTTAATTTCAGCAAACAGAACTGTTGTTCATAATTTGCAGGAAGCCTCGACGGTGGGAGACGTGGGCATAAGCCTGCATCGGATAAATGCAGCCATAGATGGTCGACAAGCTGACCACCAGTCCTCGATGGTAGAAATCGAAGGTAAAATCAATAACACTCGAATTTCTATTTTAATTGACCCTGGAGATATGTTAAGTTATATTACCCCTGATGTAGTAGATTCAAATAAACTTAAGAAATAGAAGCACGCAAAATCATGGCTGGTACAACTACCAATAGGCACTAAAAGGAAAGTAGTTGACTTTCTTTCTGATTTTGAGTTCAGCTTAGATGGTCAAAATATAAGAACAAATATGAACATCCTACCACTAGGATCTTACAATATGATTATCAGGATGGGTCGGTTGGAACAACACAAAGTAGTACTAGATTGTTAATACAAAGATACTTAGCTATAAAGACAATTTTGGAACTGCTAGAACAGCCCAAGGTATACCAAAACCTGTATCAGTCAGACAAGTTTTAGCGATGCAGCTCAAGAAATGTATGAGAAAGCGATGTCAAGTTTATGCCATCCAAGTAATGAATCTATTAGAAAAAGAAGATAAGACAAATTTATAAGACTTTGTTGTCCTACGTGAATTCAGAGACATGTTTGTGGATGAGATACTAGAATTACCTCCTATAAGGGAAATAGACTTCTCCATAGACCTATTACCCGGTTCAGCCCCTATCTCAAAAGCACCTTACCGAATGAGTCTACCAGAACTAATAGAATTAAAGATACAATTACAGGAATTATTGGACAAATAGTATATCAGACCGAGTGTTTCACCATGTGGGGCACCAGTCCTATTTGTGAAAAAGAATGACGGTACTCTAAGACTATGTATCGATTATAGACAACTAAACAAAATGACTATTAAGAACAAATACCCCTTACCAAGGATAAATGATCTGTTCGATCAAGTAGGTGGGGCCAAGATCTTTTCAAAGTTGGATTTACAATCCAGTTATCATCAAGTTAGGATAAAAGATGAGGACATAAGAAAAATAGATTTTCAGACAAGATATGGACACTACGAATTCGTAGTCATACCTTTCGGACTCACTAACGCACCAGCCACGTTTATGTTCCTGATGAACAATATTTTCAGTCAGTACTTAGACAAGTTCGTGGTAGTATTTATCGACGATATTATGGTCTATTAAAAAACGGAGGAAGAACATGATGAACACTTAAGTATAATTCTACAAACGTTGAGGAAACACAAACTGTATGCCAAATTTGACAAGTGTGACTTTTATCAAAAAGATATACAATATCTAGGACATGTAATTTCAGCAGAAGGCATTGTCGTAGACCCAGAGAAGATAAAAGCCATTATGGAATGATCGGTACCTAAGGATGTAGCAGATATCCATTGTTCATGGGAATCACCGAATATTACCGCAAATTTATAGAAGGGGTTTCCAAGATAGTCTACCCTATCACGTCATTACAAAAGAAAGGGACCAAGTTTAAATAGTCAGAGAAGTGTCAAGACAGTTTTAACAAGCTGAAGGAATTATTGACAACTGCACCCATATTGAAGGTAGCATACCCAGATAAAGACTTCACTGTATGTGTTGATGTAAGTAAAGAAGGACTAGGTGGTGTCCTAACTCAAGAAGGACACGTCATTTGTTATGAGTCCCGAAAATTAAAATAACATGAATGAAATTATGCCACTCATGACTTAGAATTGGCAGCGATAATACACGCCTTAAAAATGTGGCGACACTACATAATGGGCAGAAAATTTTTACTATTGACGGATAATAGCGAGGTGAAATATTTGTTTAGCCAACCAGATCTTAATGCAAGACAAGCAAGATGGCTAGCCTTCTTGAGCGAATTCGACTTTGAGGTCAAACATATCAAGAGTAAGGAAAATAAAGTAGCAGACGCTTTAAGCAAAAGAGTCCATGAGTTATTTGAGATAAATATTAGCAGGGAAAAAAGTGATCTAGAACAAAGAATAAGGACGGCAGGTGTTAACAACGGAAATTACACTAAGATAATGGTAGAATTACGAAACAGTACCGCAAACTCAGATAAACCAGATCTAAGTATCAACAAGAAGGGACTATTGCGATTTAAAAATAGACTTTACATACCAGATTCAACAGAGTTAAAATTAATAGTTTTGGACGAAGTGCACAAGAAACTGTATTTTGGCCATTACCAGAAAACAATAACAACACTTAGAAAACTATTTTACTGGCCTAATATGAAGGGCGAAACAGCAGAGTACTTGGCTAGGTGCCAAGATTGTTAGCAAGTTAAGGCCGAGCACTAGCATCCAATCGGCCTATTACAGCCATTACCAGTACCAGAATGGAAATGGGAGACCATATCGTTGGACTTTATAACAGGTTTGCCTAAAACTCAGAAACATAATGATTCTATCATGGTTGTAATCGATAAACTCAGTAAGTCTTCACACTTTATTCCTGTAAAGTCTACTTTTAAATCTATAAACATTGCTGAAATATTCATGAAAGAAATTTTTAGACTGCATGGTATTCCTAAAATGGTGATTTCAGATAGAGATGTAAAATTCACATCCACTTTTTGGAAGGAATTGTTTGTAGGGATAAATACTAATTTGAATTTCAGTACAAGTTATCATCCACAAATGGATGGACAGACCGAAAGGACAAACTAAATCATAGAGGATATGCTCTTCATGTACGTAAGAACCAAATCGAACAAGTGGGAAGACTACCTGCACTTGGTAGAATTTGCATATAACAATGGGTACCAAACTTCATCTAAGTTAAGCCCTTTCGAAGTACTGTAAGACAAAAAGCGTACAACTCCAATTAGCTGGGATAACCTGGCTGACAGACTCATGGTTGGACCAGAGATGCTCCAAGAAATGGAGAACATGGTAAGGAAGGTACAACAAAACTTGAAAGAATCCTAGGACAGACAGAAGAGCTATGCAGATTAGAAAAGAATACACTTGGAATTTCAAGTGGGAGACCATGTTTATTTGAAGGTCAAAGCCCAAAAAAGTTCGTTGAAGTTAGGGAACTGTGCCAAGATGGCACCCAGGTTTTGTGGGCCCTTCGAGATACTAGCTCGAATTGGACCCGTAGCATACCAACTTTCACTTCTAGCTAATCTAAGAATTCATAATGTATTTCATGTTTCTTTGTTAAAAAAATATGTTCATAACCCTACTCATATGATTGATTGGAACTTGGTGCGGGTGGAACCCGAAGGCGAGTTCTAGGTGGAACCCCTGCGTATTCTAGACCGGAGAGAAATAACACTTCGGAACAGAGTCATCGCTCAGGTAAAGGTGCAATGGAAGCACTTTAGTCCTGAGGAGGCCACTTGGGAGTTGGAGGGAGATTTGCATAAATCTTATCCAATCCTATTCCAATAAAGGAACGAACACTGAGGACAGTTTTTTATTGAAGGGGGAAAGGATGTAACATCCCCAAAAATAAATTATTTTTGAAATTTAAATTTGTTTGAAAATTATTCCGTTTGTAGTAAATTCGAAATGGGGAAATTTTTTCCATTTATGGCATTTCCGAATTTCGAAATTGATAATTGTAATTAATTATTATGACTATTGGGCAGAGATCTGATTTGACCCAACTAACTATTTGACTATGACACTTGTATGAAAACAAAATATTTTATATTGATTGGAGGAGGACAGATGGAACAACCATGTTAAAATAAGTTGACTATGACTCCATGAGTGGGAAACATGTTGGAACTACCTCTGGGCTGATTGTTACAAGTGGAGAATTAGGGATTTGGCCATTGGCAACCCCTGAAAATCAAGGATTTAGAAGGCTGTGAAAATTCCCAAGGGAGGGAAAAAGACCTAGGCAAAAAGATTTTATGGATAAATAACATATGTGAGGAGGCAAGACACTGCCAAGTATGCGGGGGAAAGAGACTATTGTTTTCTTGCTATTATGAACACTAATGATTGAGTGTAAAGCAAGAGGAGTCTGTTGAAGACTGAAAGACATTGCTGAGGAGGAGTTACAAGTTATCCCTCATGGACTCATGGTCAGGCTAGGGGGTGAACTGGGAAAGTGCTTTGGCTGCCTTGTTCTACAGTTGGGAGGAACGTGGTTGTTCCCTTTGTCTTCTCATGCTCTGGTTCAGATATGTTGCTCTACTCCTTCTCCGTCTGAATTATTTTATACTTGATGCAATGTATTTGTTAAATCAGAACTGAAATTATTTCCATTTTTTGTTCGAATGATTTGATATCTGATGTCATGTATTTATTAAATTTGAAGTGAAATAATTTCCATTCTCTGGTGAATGATTCAATCACGGATGTAATGCATCTACTAATTATGATAGATAATAATGCGTAGGAAAAATCAGTTTGAATTCATGAAGCCTAAAGACTGACAGAGAACATATGGTAAATCTAATCTCGAGTGACCCCTTTCTGAACTAACAATAGAATTGGCCTTTTATTTGTTATAGTTGAAAGGATTATGCATGGTTAAATTCTAGAAGAAATCTCCTCTAAATTAGATTCACTACTATTTTCTTTATTTATTTGTTTTCTGAGTGAAATCAATGCTGAGATTGGCATATTGGGAGTCGAGGTTATGTTGTAATTTCATTAATCTAACAGTATGAATAATGTCGGGAACAACATTCTGAGTTTTGTAAACTATGCTACATTTTATTTTCCATTAAACAAACTGTGTAGAGACAAATATGTAACTGAGGTAGGAAGACCGACTATTATACTAGTTTCCCTTACAGTCCATTAACCTAACCTGTATAAAGGTATTTCGAACAAGAGAGTACAGAAACAAAAAGTTATACTATATAATTTGCAATGACAAATCTATTATATGAACTACTTTAACAGTAAAGGAACCCGGATGCACCCTTTCTTATTACGAAAATTTCCTTTGCCCAAGGTTGTACAAATTTGGCTATTCATATTTAGACTTTCCTGTTATAATAACGATGCAGAAACAAAAGATTTCATAAAGAAAAAATTTAGAGGTATACAATTACCGCAAGCATATAATCAATCAGTAAATTTCATAGTTATGTGAATAACCAGAGCAGGTAATTAAAAGTTATTTTATTTCTGAACATAGATAGAGGATGAAGTTGCAATATTTAAATCTATCTAAATACTAGATCATAGAGTCTGGGTTTTAAGTACACCTGGTATAACAGAAGAGAAAGATAAATCGTTCAACCATGTATCGATAAAGAATTTGACACTTTAAGTTCCTTTAAAAAACAAAACTGTAGTAATAATGAGTCGGGTGGGAATTGGCACTTATCTACCCACAAAAACCGTACACTTGAATGAATTTATCCCATTCGGTAGACTTGAGATTTTATTCTTTTGGAAGAAAATGGTAACAAGAACCTAAATACCTCTTCTTTAAAGCGATGACCTGAGTTCCAAGAATGATGAAGACGTCCAATCCTGTAGAGAGACCAATAATATTTTATTAATATCAATCAACCAATAGAATACCGGTAATAAAATAATCCAATAAATTTACAGACTATAATTAGCTGATGAATTTCAGAAGTAGACTCTGCCTCCTCCTTGTATCCATGGAAGGGTCGTTAAACTCTAAGGGGTGGAAGGGGTCAAGAGTCGCCTGATGGGTACCTTGCATTTAAATCAGAGGCCCCATCATTAGTTTCTAATCAGTAAATACCTTTCGGTTTCTTTCAGAAAAGTGAATAAACTCATGCTAAATACGATTCATAATAATTATTGTACTTTGCTAAAATGTATCCTGTATGGTCGCCCCTTGTTTTATCATAGTACAGGAGTGTTTAACAAGTGTTTTGATCTAGGGACAACAAGGGAAAACAACTGATAGACTCTTGGGGAAAATGGGAACCCCCCTCTTGCAACAGTTCTTTTTTTAAGTATTAACAATATGGGTCATACATTCAAGACAGCCGAACCACTGACAAGGGAAAAACCTCGGATGAAGCTCGAGACTTAGGGATAATTATTTACCACAGATGACAAAAGGAGAAAAATGAAATCCCGTATTAGACATATACACATTACAAAATCACCATATCAGTTGTGATACCCAGGCCACCCTTATCTGACTCGTTAAGGGATACTGGGGTCGATTACCAAGGATAATGGCTCCAAATATTTCTAACCTTAGTCATACCCTTACTCCGAGGAGCCATGCGCTATGCAGAGAGCATATGCATAGTAACAGAGCTGGAAGAACTTAAGAGGACACTCTGTGTTATGATAGAATACACTCTATGTCCTGGTCTCGTTAAACATAACCGTAGGGAAGGTTCAAGATTGGGAGTATAAGACTAGGAACCTCACATTCGGGAGCTGAGTCTAGCTTGCCCTATGGATGACAACCAGGAAAACTCACGCAGCAAGTAGAGAATACTAATAACCTAAATCTTGCGCAATTGTTTATCAACAAACTCTGTTAAGAGTTACAGTCCAAACATAGATAAATTCAGTATAACATCGAGAGCTTTCTTGGAGTTATCAGTCATAAAATCTTACCTCATTTAAGACAGTTTTCCAGTGGGAGGGGTCTGTCGAACGCATATTCACTAGGTTGAATCGTCATCATAAGCGTCGAGAACATTCACAGAAACCCTAGAGCATAGCCGTTGGATACACATAACCAACTTTGAGAATGAGGAGTAACCTCAAAGAACTCATCTACTAGAGATTAATGGCAGTCTATACCTGTGCACCATGGTTAGGGCAAGGTGGAGAAGTCCCAACGAGCACATTAAAACTCACGAAAATCCCAAGGGAGCACATTCAAGAAGCCTTAAACACTTTGACAAAGATTTTCTTTACACCACCTTGATCGTACCCAGGTTAATCCCGCCTCAGTCCTTGGGATATCAATTTTGGTAAACAGTCTAGATTATCGTTTATTTCTTAATCCTAAAATCGGTTAGGGTTCCGTTTCATTTGATCGAATTGTGTTAAGTAAGGAAAGGCCTCAGGCCAAGAGTTAGTTTGGATGGGACGACAGTTACAAGTGAGTGGGTAATGCGTATAACAAGCCTTAACTACTGCCTTCCAGGTCATAACACTTGCATGTACCGATAGTCGTTGTGATAGTAATGGGTCTATAAGTACCCTATCACACTAAACCTGAGGAAAACGTATTGTCATTTCAGAATTTAATGATGCTCATTCATTATCACTCTCCCTGTAATGTGTCTTGCTTGCGCAATCAGAATTAATGGCATATAACCATTATACATTTGCACATTTAGTAGTGAGATGTCCATAAGGATATAGTTGGGCTAAGGGTGATAGTGTAGAATATGATGCGAGTGATTATAAATACTTATAATCCATTATAATCTACTAGTTATTTTTCACTTAAGTAGGGATAAGGTTTGTTAGTGATCAGTAATTAAAGGATTTTTTGGTAAGCCCTAAATGGTGAAAGGAAGAGGTATATGATTTCCATGTAGTAAGATTGAAATCAGATGCATCTTTAATTTGAGAATTAATGACTCACACACACACAAAAAAAAATTGAAAAATTGGGGAACATTACAATATTGTACGACCATGGGAAGAATTACAATTTAAACGAAATCGATATGGACTAGGATATGTACAGGATGCTGACAACCTTTTTCATTTTCCTAATTATAGCGAACATGTTTGCTTAGTGAGTGGAGGTTTTTTGAATGATGATAAGATGACAGAGCTTGTGGATATTGGTAAGGAACAGGTACAGGATATAACTGATGATGATGTTGCTAATGGTCAAATAAAGAACCCATACAGTGAAAACACTGTCACCGGTTTGGCCATGATAAGTCAAACTGTTTGCATCTTCACCCATGCAAATTTTGTGGGAAGACAAATCATACCTCAGTAAGGTGTCAAAAGCGCAAGCAGAAACAAATTCATTTTGAATGGTTAGGGAATTGGCATTGGCGTTTGGAAGCCAATTTATTGGAGCAGTATTATCACCGGATTTATACACAAGTACAATCGTACTTGATTGGAGATATTTCTATAGTTGATGGACATGAATGTTTTTCAAAATTTGTTGATTTAGGGTATGATCGGGGCCTAGTTGATGTAGTCTTCTGAGTTGAAGATCGAGTCTTCAGACTCCGTCGGAAGACAATTTGATGTGCTGGATCTTTTCTTGACCATACTTGCGAATGACGGTCAAGGAAATTGGAACCACTTGTCCCTGACAGGGGGGAAATCTAGTTGAGTTAGATTCCAAGTTTGATTTTGAGTCAGGTTCCAAGTTTGATTTAGAGCCTGTGAACAGATGATCAAGTATGCAATCTAGTTCTTGGTATGCAATCTTGTTCCTAAACAATATTGTTGTTGATATGGTTTGTGGTCAGCTTAAAACCACCAATTGAGCAGAAGACATGAAGTTCTGCTTGTTACATTTTAATATTTTTTAGCCTTGAGCTCTTGTTAGTTTATGGTCAACTTAAAACCATGCCATTTAGTAGAAGAAATCATCTTTTGCTATACATTTGGTTTGTGGTCATCCTGAAACCACCAAATTGGTTTGTGGTCATCCTGAAACCACCAGATGAGTTTGTGGTCAACCTTAAACCACCAATTTAGTAGAAGACATCAACTTCCACTATTTTTTTTTTCCGAGTTCAGAGAGCATCTTCAGCCAGCCCTCTGAATATTCCCTTGACACATGTGATTTTCAAGTAGTGGCAGTTTTTAAGGCAAGAACGAACTTATGATTAAGGGGTGATGTTAAAACACTAAGATAAGTTAGTTGGTTAGTTAAGTTAACCTAACTGTTATACAGTTACATGACAGTTATGGTCTTTTGTATTATATATGTACATTTATGTACATGATTATTTACAGAAGCATTGATGAATAGAGTTATGCCATTGTTTAGTTATCTCCGTTCATCATGGTTTCTTGATTGCTTCTATTATTTCCATTATATTTCTTCTCTTTTCTTCATTATGAATCCAACAACATCAACTTATTTTCTGAGATGAATGGGCCCAGTGTTTTAAAATACTTCTCCAAACTGAGAAACATTCTCTTGCAGACACATCATGATTACCAGATACCCAATCTAGCCATAGACTACAATAATATTCAATTCTGAGATGCAGAGACACACCGAGACAACTAGAAAATAAGGGAAGTAATTTTTCTTCATACAATCTTTCCAATATATGTAACCTAGAATGAAAGAGGCCATCATAATCATGAACTACAAATAGTTTTGAATCTTTCCATTTACCTCCAACTCCACCATCAAGCAGAATCCAAATTTTAACAGAGTTATTGTCTCAGACTTCCATTTGAAGCGATGAAGATATTTGTAAAGCCTGGTTATGGCTTGCAATTCCATGTGCATTTGGAGATGTTTGGAAATAACGTCACATCTTTTCTCAAACTCAACAATGACCCCCATCAGTTGGAGGGCCCTCTTCAATTCATCCATGGGTTTGCTATAGAACGAAGTATCAATGAAGGGAAGATCATTTAACTAAAAATTGATAGATTGTCATTCAAAATTGAACAAAAAACAAAATGCTTGGAGATTGACACCCCTGATATGTTCTTAGCCATTTTCCTTCTGCTATGCTTCTCATGAACACTTCTGGAAGTGTCTCAGTATGGTTTACTATCAAATACTATATCCACTCTAGGAGCAAAAAGGTTTTCTCTTGATCAAGAGGAGAGGAAAATCCAGGCAAAGCAATATCTGTTGGACTTACATGTGGAATATCCACCGCTCCAAGTGAAGTTTTGATGAACGACTCAAGATCGTCTTCCCCTTTCAAACCACTAGCACAAGGAGGTGGTTTCATGTAAGCACTTGACAGAGAAACTAAACCCCCTCCCTATGACCTAATTGTTTATTACGAGCATTCCTTCTTTAATCAATTTTAGGAATTGAATTAGTTTTGAATATAGATGAGTCCACACACATTCAAAAATCATGTACACACCACGAACATGCATACACATTTTTTCAAAAGAAACTTTTCTAGGGTTATGTGAGGGCAAGTTGGGTGGGAGGGTGAACCTCTAGAAAAACCTAGCTTTAACTCGTGAAGAGGCCAAGGTGTGCACGTGAGTATGTAGAATATATTCTTAACAACTAAGCACTAGTGTTTCCTAAAACAATTAGGTTGGAACTACAACATGCTTTGATAGTGTTTCACATTAACCCAGCTTCATAGTTAGGTAATTGATATCATCATGCAAGGTGTCATGTAAAGAGACTAAAAATATAGTGTATCGTGTGATCTGAACCAAGCAAAAGAGAAAGATATGGTGAACCTCACGAACCAATAGAAAATGATGAAAATCTTCTACGAAGGAGTCATTAAAGAGGTTGAACCTCTATCGTATTGTTGGCATATTATTGCGGTAACCATCCAAACATTCTAAATCCCAAAATGTTCTAAATATCTGGTCACTATGCAAATGCAATATGCGGGCCATTGTTGGTTCAATATATAATTCCAAGTTGATGTGGGCCTTTACCTACTCTTCCCTTGGAATTGGAACTTACAGCTTAACCTCATGACATAATTGTGACTTATCTGATTCACCCGAGCGTGCTTGATCAATTGAGAAGTAAGAAAACCTCCCATCAATCTTAAGAAGTATTTTTCCAAATATGTCTTTCAACTATTTTTCATAAAGAAAATCAACAATTTAAAAAATGTAAGTCCTTCATACCTTGTGACTGAATCTAGTAGGAAATCTTACACTTACAAGCAGAAAAAAATTTGGGTCCTATGCGCACTTATGCATCTCCCATCTCTTTGGTTCCTTCTTCATATCCATCTCCTACCCCCCGAGTGGGAGATAGAGACGCTTGACCTTTTATAGATAATAATTTCATGAAGTGTTTGAAGTGCTTACCCTTTCTTAATATATAAGGGGAGAGATTGCACCCGCCTTTTGACCATCGATTTCGATCAAAAAGAAGAGTTCAAAAGTTTATAAAGTGTAAAAAGTGTTTCCAGACATCTGCTTCAGGTCAAGGGCCAGCCTCCCCCACTTATCTGAAAGTCACCTCGATCCTTTTCCTCTGCGCATTCATATGTTAAGGGTGAGCAGGAATTCCACCTCTTCCATGGGGTTGGTCAGCTTTCCATTTCAGTAATAGCGGGGAGATCAATTCCATTTCTTTCTTCCTCGGAGCGAAGTAGAATCAATTATATGGTAAGGTGATCATAACTCTACGTAATTTCTTCCACCCAATTGAAGAACCAGACATTTCATAACCCTTATTCACATACCCGTTGTTGTCAAACCCATATCTAGGTGTTCCCATCCCACTCCTCTCCCTTCCTACTAATCCACCCGGCCTCATTCAACTCTACTTGTTTCCTTTCGGCCTCCATTACCCGCTTGCATTAAATATAGAAATTCCCTCCCAGATATCAAATTTTCCAACTAGTATGCCTCACTGCCTACTTGTCTTTCGTTGAGAATTGTAATAGACCCCAAAATCGCCATAAAAA
>JASDQU010948749.1:0-15016 GCA_032191745.1 Picea mariana
TTGTCAATTTTTGGCCTTTCCAGGAGATCTCACTTGTATAGAATTCCCCGCACAAATTAATTGATATAAAATTCTGAAACTCTCACCCAAAATACTACAGACTATCCACGATCCAATGCAACTAGTCCCACCCAATTTGGATACTCTAGGAAGAAGTTATGATTGTTTTACCTGGAACACCTTCTTGAGACTAGCCAATAGGACTAGTCAGATACCCTATCTTACACAAGGTGTATATACAAATTTATGATGAACCAGAATCTAAAATTTTTACCAAAGATAAAAAACTAATTTCTGTGAATGGCCCCCGGATTTCAGGGTCTGAAACATTACAGAAATTTTTTTATAGCAAAAATTCTGCAAAGACTCATTTCAGGATGATTCCAGAACCCTATCTTGTACAGGATATATCTCCGAAAGTATAAGGCCTTGGGAGCTAAATTGTGAACCCAATGTACCTTGATCCGTCTTATAAATACCCTCCAAGCCATTACTTCTGAAACGTTGTATAAAAAAAGTTATAGCGAAAATTGCACGGTGTCTCAGATGTAGTAGTGAAACCCCAAGACCTTGAGCTCTGATACCATATGTTAAGAACCAAACTTCAGTATAGCATAGAAAAAACTCAGGAAAAGTACTCAATGCCTTGAAAAAGAGATAATTTCAGATAATAAACCTCTTCGAGGGGGTAACCTCCTTTTACCCCACTTAAATGTTTCAGTACAAGATGATTCAAAATGAAAATGTCTCCTTGGTATATATAGGAGACTAGGAGGTATAATTACAAATAATGGCCTAAAGCCGACATAATTAAAATAACATTACTAATCTAAATTACAACTAATGGCCTAAGCCGACATAAATAAAATAGCATTACTAATCTAATATGTCCCGATTAAGGGGTAATGAGCCAATATTAGGCTTAACAATAGGACAATGAAAAATTGCATGATGGAATGGATACCTATCCCATATGTTGAGTAGTCAAAATACCTGCCCATGGTGATGAAAGACCAACATAACTTTGAAATCCGCAAGAATCCCTGGTGAAAACTACAAAAACCAACTCAATCCACCTCTGTATTAGTCCATTAGGAGAAAAAATGACTCGAAACTATAGACAAAGAGTAAAAACTATTATAAATAGTAACAAAACCAAAAATTACTGTCATTTTGACTTTTTACCCAAATAGTGAAAATTGGACCAAATTACCTCCGAGATTCAACTGGTGATTGTGGGAGAGTTAGGCGAAGAAATCAGAAACTGTCTAGACCGGGTAACTACTCTTCCCCTCCTCTTCCTTTCTAGTGGATTAAATTTTTAAATAAGGTTTCAAATTTTGAGTAAATTAGGGCGCAAATTGGGTAACTCTATGTATGCTGGCTACCATTTATCGGGTTATGTACATGTGGGGTTATACGTGATTGTTCAAAATATAGGGCGCATATACCTAGAACTATACGTGACTGTAAATGAATCATCTCATGTAGAAGTCTGTAATCAATAACTTCTATTGTTGCTAACTAAAATTTTAACTTTTATCTGGCAGGATGGTGCTAGAATGGAGGGAAAGGGAGCATGAGGAGGCATATGTTGTTATGGACAGAGGTCCAGGGGCCCAAATGGCCTTGAAAAGATGTAGCTTATATAAATTTTGGGCACTCAAAGGGATGAGGGCCTAGGTGAGGTTGCTTGATATTCTTGTGGGTTACTAGGACGCTGACAGTGAAAGCTTCAACCTCGATGTGCAACCATTGAGGATTGAAGTAGAAGATATCTATTTTTTGATTGGATTATCACATCGGGGTGAGGTCATAAACCTCAAATCATGGGGAGAAGGGAGAGAAATGAAAATAGAGGAGTACATAGACACTCACTGTGTAGCAGGGAATCTGAAGGTCGAGAGTCAAATCTCCATATGAGCGATAAACAAGATCATATTTAAGATTGTTGTCCTCGTGTTGACTAGGATCACAAGATCATCTTTGCTACACCAGGCATCAAGGCCACTCATGTTCTATGTTGCAGAGTGCTTGAGACCCAGAGTATATAATTGGTGTACCTCACTACTGGCTGATAGAGTGCAAATAGGGTAGCAAGAGGAAATTCAGGCTTACCTCTATCTTATGCAATTTGTTATTCAAGTGGGTTCCATGTTTGTGACCTAGAGTTGAGATTTTTTCGAGAGTATGTCGCGATCTATCCATGGCATGGCGGACCGAGGTAATGAGATGAAAGGGGGGAGGTAGGGTGCCCACACCCTACAACGAGGATTTCTTCTACTGGTGGTAGCGACAGGTCATTTCTATGGATGAATAGTCCTATGTGAAGATTGACTTCAGAGAGGACTCTGGCATGCCACTCCCACCAGGGACCACCTACGGGACATAAGTATGTCAAATGTTTTTAAATATTTCATTTTTTTGTATTTTTGTATAGTAGAAAAAAAATATTTTTGGATGATTCTTAAGTACTAACTAGACAGTTGTGTGACATAGACGTGGGTCCACAATGGCCAGATGGGCTTCCTAGACATTGTCGGAGGAACCAGGGAGACGAGGTGGTGGAAGGAGAAGTTGAGAGAGTCCTTCAAAACATGTAGG
Source organism: Picea mariana (assembly GCA_032191745.1). Classification (NCBI taxonomy): domain Eukaryota; kingdom Viridiplantae; phylum Streptophyta; class Pinopsida; order Pinales; family Pinaceae; genus Picea; species Picea mariana. The sequence continues at coordinate 2,605 of JASDQU010948749.1, forward strand.
AAAACCTATCTCATTTGAATCATGGGATTTTGATGGTTCAAGTAGAGAGGACATACCAGAATCCATGCAACGACAAGTGGTTGGTGTGCCCTGAGCTTGGGTGTGACTCTTTCGCCATCTCACAAATTTCATAGCTTTTTACCATGACACACATCCGACACCACATGAGTAGATGTCATGGATATTGTATCATTGACTGTATATGTGTATTGAAGGTGTTAGCCCATATTTTCTACTATAAACACCATAGTTTTTGAAATATATATAAAACAAGGATCTTTTACTTTACTTATATTTACAATGTGTAAATTGAAGAGATGGTTTTTTTTTCTTTAGTTATGTGACAAATGCCAATCTAAAATGAAATTAGCATAAGCATTGGATACATGATTATAACTCTTGGGAATGTGATAATAAGTAATAAAATCAAACATTCATTTTAAAATACATACCCATAGGAATTGTCGGAGTAAAGTAGGATCATGCATGTGGTAACTTCTATTCAATTGACATACTACTAACTGGGAATCTAGGCGAACCTCTAAAGAGCGAATACCATGTGAGATATGATCACGCAAAATTTCTATAATGGTGCTATATTCGACCACATTATTCATGGATGGCCCTAGGCATACGCCACCTGAAGACAACAGTAGACCCTCGGGTGAGTAAACCAACCAAGCGGCATAAGCCAAGTTCTTTGTATGACGAATGGATCCATCTCTGAATCCTAGGTAGACCAAAGACTCTGTTGACATCTGCCAACCAAGGGAAAGCTTGATAAGAAAGTTGAAGATGAAAATAAAGGGAAAATATATATACACTAAATTACATTAGTATACAAAGAGTTATTCCCAAGCTTGGGGCTCAAGCGTAATATATTTTCAAGTAGAGCTCATTCTTGGGCTCAGCCAACACATTCCCTTCATAATATTCTAACTCATAGGCTCCTTTTTCTAAGACACATCACACAATATAGGTACCATGCGACATGGGTTTAAACTTGCCTGCCCCCAGTGGTTGTTTGGCCTGATCATATAAGAGGACGATGTCACTCTCAATGTACAACCAAGGACATATAGAATTATCATACTGGACCTTGATGCATCTTTTGTTCACCTTGATAGTCATATATGCATCTTGATGCTTCTCGTTAAGTCTCTCTAAGTGTACAAGGCATTGCTCGAGATCGGAAGTATCAGGTAGGAGTGCGACTTCCAAATTAAGAGAAGGGATTTCACATTCAATAGGTAAAATTGAATCCACACTATGTACTAATTGGAAAGGGGAAAATCTAGTGGCAGTATTGACCGAGGTTCTGTATGCCCAGAGTGTAGGATATAGCATAATGTGCCATTCAGACTTACTCTGACGGACAATTTTTTGCAAAATGGTCTTGAGAGACTTGTTGATAGCCTCTACTTGTCCATTTTCTTGAGGGTAATAAGGAGAAGAATGACCATGTCTAAACCCCATCTTATATTTTATTTATTCCATCATTTCATTCTAAACGTGACTGCCATGATCAATGACAATCTCACTCAAGACACTGAATCGGGCGATAATTTAATTGAACATGAAGAAGGTGACAATATTTTAGTCGTAATTAAGTGTAGGCATGGCCTCGTCCCACTTAGTAAAGTATTCGACTACCATGATAATATATGGATACCCCCCAACTGAAGTTGGGTTGCAATCCATGAAGTCCACCCCTCACTTTTTGAAGGGACTAAAAATAATGACTGGGTGAAGAGGGGCTAGATGCGAGTGCATTTTTCGAGTGAACACTTGGCAGGGGTGACACTTGTTAATCACTTCAATACAATCTTTAAAGATAGATGGACAAAAATAACTGGCTCGAATTTTTTTTTGGGTTGTTGCAAGCCTGGATAGATGACCACCACAAGCCCCACTGTGGAAATCATTTAGGACCAACTTGGCTTCTCCATGAGTTAAACAATGATGCAATATATTTTCTATTCCTCAGTGATACAAAGTATCTCCGATGATAGTATAATTCTTAGCTTGGTACCGTACACGCTATCGGTCATCTCGCGAGAGATGCTGAGGGAACTTCAAAGTTCGAACATTGAGAACAGTGTCTCCATACTAGGGGTCGAACGATGAGACAAGAAAAAAGTGTTCATCCACAAATGAATCAACATGGATAACATCCTTGTCTAATCATGGAAAGTTAGATATTAACTCCGTGAAGACTAGTGATTTCTTGGATTTCACAGAAGCAAAATCGAGATCAAATTCTTGTAAAATGATAATCCATTTATTACATTTTCCCCCTATGATACACATGGTAAGGATGTATTAATATGGATTGACATCGGAAACTAAATTAGTCTTGCATAGCAATATATAATGATGTAAACATTGGACTACGTGAAGGGAATCCAAAGCTAGCTTTTCAATGGGAGATTAATTATGTCTAGGACCAACTAAGTTTAGACTAAGACAGTAGATGACGTGCTTTCAGAGATCATCATCCTCCTGAACCAAAACCATACCAATCATCTCCTCAGCCTTGACGATATAAAGAAATTAATCCCTATTATAGTCAGGAGACTTTAGCAGACGTGCCGATACCAAGGATTTCTTCAAAGCATCGAAGGAATTCTGGGCTCCCTCATCCCAGATAAAAGGGGTGTCCTTCTTCAAAAGATGCATGAAATGCTTAGTGATATTGGCATAATTTACTATAAACCAATGAATAAAGTTAGATTTCCCCTGTAAACCTTGAATTTTTCTAATAGTGCATGAGGGAGGCAATCAAAGTATTGCCTCAACCTTTGACGAATCTACCATGATCCTGGTCTCAGAAACTAGAAATCCCAAAAGGTAGCCAGACCTAGCACAAAAGATGCACTTATGAGGGTTCAACAAGATTCTATAGTAACGACATATTTCAAAAACAAGTTGAAGGTGCATAGAGTGATCTGCTCTCTTACAAGAGTGAACAACAAGATCATCAAGGTAAGCTTTGACTATATGCTTAATATCATGGAATGTGAAGGTCATGGCACGTTTGAAGGTTTCTCCGATGTTTTTTAGGCCAAAAGGCATTTTCCGGTATGCGAAAGTACCCCAAGGAAAAATAAATGTCGTCTTGTGTTGATCCTCAGGTTTAATTTGAATTTGGTTATACCCTGAAAAAACATCCATAAAATAAAACACTTTGCTTCCCATACACTTGTTGAGAATTTGATTAATGAAAGGTGTCAGGAAGTTGTCTTTAGGACAGGCCTTGTTCATGTCACAAAATTCCATACATACATGGATAGTTCCTTGATTCTTATTCACAAGAACATGATTGGATACCCATTTGGTCAAGGGAACCGGGTATATGAAGACAACATTAAGTAGCTTCTCCACCTCTGCCTTAATAGAAGGGGCCTTCTAGGGATTGACAACTCTAAGACAATGTCGAATAGGTTTAGCATCCAAATAAGTTTTAATCTCATGCTCGACAATACGAGGGTTGATTCTTGGCATCTCTTCATATGAAAAAGCAAAAACATCTCAGAATTCCTTGAAGACTTCAGTGTAGATCATGATTTCTTCTGGCAAACAATATGCACTGATATGTATGTTTTCAATCTTTCCAGGGGTATGAGAGATATTGATCTTGACGGTAGGAGAAATACTCGCCATATTTCCTTCATCATAAATGTCATGCGTATCAAGTGGAACTATGACGTGACCTACTATCTCACTAAAAGTAGATCGAAATTCATCTTGTTCGATCCTTTGAATCTCTAGGAGAAAATAAGAGCGGTGATGCATATCATCCCAAGGTTTTTTGGAACCATTCATGGCTTTGATGATAGCTTCATCTGAGGGAAAAGTATCATCAAGGAATTCATGGGAACAAGACAATGAAGTGGCCCAAGTGGGCCTAAGAATGGGATCCTCCTCGTCTGTCAGTGAGGTAACAGGATCGGGATTGGCAGAAGAGTCAAGAACAACTTGATACACAATCTCTGCTATTGATAGTGGCATGTCCATTCCAACAAGCGACTGGACTTCACAAGACGAAGTCGGGGAAGGGAGGGTCCATGGATCACTAAAACAGAAAGTGCGGAAAGGAATGGACCTCTCTGTCGAAATGAGCTTACTAGACACGGCGTAAACATGGTGAATCGGTGCCATGAAATTGAAAGTACCCATAAGGGGAGAATATATTCCAACACCAATATTCTCAGTTGTCAGCTGAGAATTTTTGATCACAAGGATCGACGGTCCAACAAATTCATTGGGACTAGAATACTCAAGGGATCACTGGTCAATCATCACTATCTTCCCTTCATGAGGAAAAAAGAGAGTATGGAAGACGAACGATACGACGATGACCATAGCATAGGTCTAATTGTGTCCTAGTAACAAGTTATAATCAAGAGGTGCATCAACTACCTCAGCCTCCACCTATACTGTCTTCCCACCTAACTAGATCAGAAAAGAAGGAAGAATATTGTTAGGGCGAAAGGAATGACCATCAGAAGAAGTCAACATGTTTGGTTATTTAGAAATATTCAGAGAACCGAGAGATTTCCAACAGATCAGGGACATCACACATGTAGCAATGCCTTTATCAACAACCACATGTTTGATGTTATACTTTGAGTACCCCATGTGGATTTGGAATACCACATGGTAAGGAAAGCGAGGCTTCACATCCGTGACATCAAACTTGATAACTTTCAAGCCACTAGGTTCTAGAGCTCCTAACATAGATAGTAAGGAATTCCTCTGTGAAGGACACATTTGGAGCACCTCCAAAGCTGACTTCGCACAAGGGGTTTGACCCAGGTCCTCAATAATAGATTAGTTCTAGGTGACTCTAGCATTTGGATTGTGGGTAGAACACTTGAGTATTCCTTTCAGAATACGAGGCAGTGGCTCTAGTTTTTCAATATGTAAAGTTGTCTCTGGAGGAGGAGGAGGAGATTCTAGACCAGGAATAGCCTATGAATAACTATAATCTCAAGATCGAGTGGCTACATGAACTTTCACATCAACCATATCTATACACAAATGGTCACTGTCTTGCAACAATGAGTTTTGACTCCCACCAGCCACATTTCCGTCATTTGAGGAGCTCGAGGCCATGTGTTGTTTATGTGGAAAAGGATTTTTTAGCACAGTGGAAAGTAAATATAATAGCCTTACAGCTTCCGCAAGTTTGGGGCATAAATGAGTAAGGTGATCATCTGTAAAAATCTTACAGAGAAATTTCACCTTACGTCTTTCTCTCTTGCCCTCTCCGATATTATTATTCTTCTTATCATTATTACCATTGTCCTTTGGTTTATTATTATTTTTCCCACCCTTACAATTATTACATCCTTTCTTCTTATTCTTGCCTAATTTTTGGTTACCATTTGGCCTGACCAACGATTGCACGTAATGTAAATCCACCAACTGAGTGGGATTGGAAAACATAGATGAAGTTAGCCCTCCTGTAGAATGGTTTAGAGACAACTCTTTCAAATGGCTTGTCACTGATTCTATGTATTTTACATTGGCAGAGCCTACAATGCCAATGGCATGAGGTCCGAGATTTTGTCTAAGGTCATAAGTTGACCGCGGTGCATCCAGAAGAATGTGGTATAATATCCTAGACTGAGCATATATAAGATCTAACTGTTGGTCTTTGTAGATTGCTTCTTACTCAGTGGTAACCCCAGATGTAGCAACATCCTTTGAGATAAGAGGCTGAAAATACTTAAGAAACCATTCTATGATAAAGGACGGGGGTATGGATGTCTTAATCAAACTCTTTCATCTACACCACTCCTGGATATGATCCGAGATATGAGTGGTTGTGTCATGGAGTAAAGTTGACAAAAGTTCTAGGCCAACATCGTAATGAGCTGACAATTGGAAGTGGTTAAGGAAGACCAACACCATCTGACTAAATGTCCCATATGCCCCCCTAGGTAGCTTGATATACCATTTCATAGCAACTCCAATGAGGGTGCGTTGAAATAATCTTAACCAAATATAATATTCATTAAGGGAATTTGAGGAGCACCATAGGTGAAAGGTAGTAACATGATCACCAGGATCCTCGCCATTTTTACCTTCAAATTTCAGAATGTCCAAAGGAAGTTTGGTGGGGATGGGGAGGCATGTAGGATCATGACTCACAGGGTCATTCATCAACTTAGACAACTCTGACAGATTGAGTGTGGCCAGAAAAGGCAGACGAAGTTGTGACATCTGGCCCCAAGCTCCTTGGAAAGATTTTGTTTGAGTAACTACAACCCATCCAGGGTTCTAGTAAGCACCATGGCCTTGTTCGAGATTGTAATACCCTACTTTGGGATGATTCATAAAATGTTGGATAGGGCATCATTCCAGTAGGAATTTTCTGATGGGGATTATAAAAATTTCCCCTAGCAGGATTGGATCCGGGTTTGGGGTTGCCCAAAATGTGAATCTGACATCCTCTAGATGTGAATCCAAAGGATAGAGTTGGATTCTCCATGCCAAATGTGTTGGTTGGAATCAGCACTGAGGAGATAGGGGTATAGGATGAAACTTGAGTAGAAGCTTTCCCGCCAGGTTGGTTGTTCCACCCAGAAGAAAGAGGATTAGACTCGGGGTTAAAAGAAGGAATGCCTCCCATATTATGAGTCGTTTGAGGGATTTTAGAACCACCAAATGAAAATGGAGTATAAGGAGGTGTAGTTCCCCCAAGCTCAATGCTAGCATTAGGGCCAGTAGCTGGGATGGCATTCAAAAAATGCAAAGTAAAGCTTATAATACCATAGGAGAAAGGACTAGAGGCCATAGGGATGGACTAAAATTTATATCTCAGTGAGTGACCAAGAGACCCAAATGGGTTCGAGGCAAGAGATTGAGCATTCACTGTAGGCCGAGCCATAGTAAATATAGGTGCCTTTGGCACTACAACCATTGTGGTTGCAGGAGTCGAAGGAGTGACATTAACTATAGTAGGTGTGGGAGTCGAAGGGCTCCTAGTGTTCTGAATACTAGGTTCAGTACCCATCCTTGTAGAATCACAATTCTGAAGAGTGGAGGTGTGTGTACCATGTCTAATAACTCTACACCCTTTAGAAGGAAAAGACTCAAAATCCGGTGGTAACTGTAACAAGCGATAGGATTGGCATGGATTTTAGTCTGAATCCACGATGACTTAAGACTCTAAAGACAAAAAATAAATCGTAAGGCCAACTAGTAACCAAAGAGCACACCAAAATTCAAACGACCAATATGTGCACAAATGGGGTAAAGTGGCTGAAAGTGGCCTCCCTCCCTAAAGAAGGTATGTCTTGCCCAAGACAGGCCTGAGACTCCATGCTATAGATCATAGGTAACATAATCAATTATAAGGGCCCTCATGGGCTTAACAACCAGTCAGTCAGATCCCCGCGAAGAGGTAATCCTCCATAAAGGCTATGTGTTGTCCAACCCTTATCTGAGCCAGGGTACCTGCAAAATAACCCCTGCAAGTAACCTATGTGGTACCTAAGTCAAGAAACTAAGAAACCAATGTATAACCGATGCATAGGAGAGCAGTCATAGTTTAGGTCCACCGTATGGGCAAGGTAGAAAATCCCAAAAACTTGAAAGCATCGTCTCTCATGGAGGTAAGGGCACTAGCAAGATCCCTAGATACAAATAGATCCCCCAGAAATATATCTTACGCTAAGAAGGTATCGGAGGGATATCCCTTCAACCAACCTCATGTGACCTTGTGATTAACTCTGGTGTGAGCGAAGCCTCCTGATATTACCAATTATACAATGTATTTCTCCACTCCCTATGTTAGACACATATGTTGATTTAATTTCCTTGCAGAAGTTTACTCACAAAATCCTATTCCAAGGCACTAAATCCTAAGCTAGTTTGTGCACCCTAGAAAATCAAATCTCGACTAATCAATTTTAAATTTTATCATTAATTTTAGTGGTCGTGCTTACTCAAAAAGGTATGGTAGTGAAACTCATGATGTTATGACTCAACAAGAAAAGTAAATATGAATATAATGCAAAGTGCTAACTTCAATTTTCAATGAATGATATTCTTCTAATAACAAATGCAATTTTCAATTTCAACACTATAATTCCGAAGTAAAAATGAAATCTTTCTTTACATGCACTAAGCTAATGACAAAGACTCAAAAGATTAAAAATGCCAAGCAATGCAAAATGCCTAATATATATTTTTTTTCAATATAAGAAAAATGAAAATGCATGGACTGAACAAAAATTTGATATATAAAACTCTATTGTGTATACAAATAGATAACTCAAGAAAAATACCAAGGAGTGAAACACCCGGCCCAATGTACAAGGACAATTAAAATGAAAAGGTGATGAGAAAGACTCTGCCCAAAAATTCAACCCCAGATAGTTTTCTTGTTATCGCACTAACACTTAATAGTCACTACAGAGACCCAAGAAGACTAAAAAAACATCAAATCCCACCCAACAACCCCCAAACCTAGAAAACAAGAAAATAAGTATGATGTAAGAGACTATTAAAGGAAACGGAGCATATGTATGCAACTTGGAGAGGGACAACTCATGTATATACACAACTGTCAAGCCAAAACTGCATATATGTTTCAAAAATAAAGCTAGACAAGGGAGAAGGTTGAAAAACTCAGATCTAGAGTGAATAGAGGCTATCAAGCAATGATACGACAAGAAAAAAAATAGGAACAAGAGAAATCTAAGGATAAAATTACTCCAAACCCTAAGAAAGAAGATTCAATCCCCAGTATGGTCGCCAATTATGTTATGAGGAAAATCTCTCTATGGCTAGGGTAAACCACAACAGATGAAAATGACTACAAAAATCAACTCTATTCTCAAGTATGCTATGTAAACAAATATGCTAGCAAGACAAGATTAAAGGCCTACCTTTTCCAGGCGTTCGATGAAGTCCACCATTCAGCACTTGACCCAAAGAAATATACCTGCAACTATTCCTCAACAACCAATCAAAGAAAGCATATGGTGATAATAAATTATGTTAATGTTAGCACCAGAAGTCACCCCTATATTGCAGTAGGGGTAAGCCCGATACCCATCAGTTTTATATGTCACAAGTTGGTTTAATAGTATTTTAATGGATGAAGACTCAAGATATATCGTCTTAACTCAGAAAAATTGGTTGGCATGCAGGAGCAGGTGATTTCTTGATCTAACTTCAGCCACGAAGTTGAGTTTAAAATGAGTAGAGGGAAGACTTGGTGAGAATGGTGAACAAGACTGCTCTGGGCATCAGGCCTTCCAACAGCTTGGAGAGGAAAAACAAGACACTAAAATGTGCACAGGTGACACAGTTATGACAACAGAGTGGTCAAACCTACATCACAATACTACAATAACAACTTGAATGGATCTTCCAATTCCGAGTTACTCAGTGTATGAGGGAAACGATAACACAGGAAATTGATTAAAATTGGTGATAAGATTGCTATGATCAAACATACATTACAACAATGTAGACACCCTCAACTGGATCCTCCAATTCCGAGTGTTTTAACATAATGTTTACAAAATATGGAAAAGGGATAGCTTTCATTAGACAAGAAATCTCAAAATACATAGCATAACCAGAGAAGCAAAGGCCTTGTTAAAACTTTACAAACGGGAGCGTAGATCTACCATCGACCCCTAAAAAAATAACAAAATTGAGTATATATACTCAGAGCTGCTCCCACTCATGACAGAGGAGTGGCTGAGTTATTACATTCAAAGCTTTATGTGTGCATTATCTCCTGGCAGACTGTGCACATAGTCTCTTGACTGACAGGGGCTAAGCTCGGGATGGCTCTTGCAGGAAAGTCTGTACATAGGGGTACCACAGGATGATTTCTCTAGATCTTCCACGCCTTCCATTTATGGGTTGAGATGAGTGTTGGGGATCAGAAATTTCCTATTTTCATCCACCTTTCCCTTCATTATTCTTCACATTTCATTGCCCCATTAACCTTTCATGACATCATTTTCATAAATACATTTGGGTTTCACCTTATTGTTCTCCACTTTATTCATTTTAGTATTTAAAATGAATTTTTGATTAAATGTTAGAAAATTGACATATTTTCATATATATATCAAAAATGTGTGAGATTTGTAATGTGTAGGAATATGCAAAGGATTAATTCAAAGGACTTCTTGAATACTTCCTCCACCATTTCAATATTTGAGGAGATAATTCAAGCCCATTCCAAGGAGAAGATCATGGATATTTGGTTGGAATATCTTATCCAAGATATATGAGAGATATATGTGAGGATTTAAAGGGATTATATTTTGTAATAATGGGAAATAGGTTGAGAGAAAAGTGGATCTATAATAATGAGATGGTTATCTTATCTTCAAGGCTCCCATGTATAAAAGAGAGTGCTCTCTTTTCATGAGGATTCAATAGGAATTAAAGGATTCAATTAATTAGAGTTATTTTGTAGTCATTTAGTGGTAGTCATTAGGATTCGAAAGAGAAAGGGATTATTATCTTTGATTCATGGTTTTGGTTTTCATGCTTTCATTATTCTGTTATGAAGATTGATTTGATTATTGAATGTAAGATTGCTTCATTGGTGAGAGCTCTCATGTGTTGTTGTGCTGTTCAACTCTTCACTTGTTGTATCTACTCTTCCTTCATGTGGTTCTCCATTTCTAGATTAATTCCTTCATGCAATTTCCCATTCTTAGAGTAATTTCATTTATGCAACTAGATTAATTTCAATTCCAGTTGTGTGTTAGATTAATGATTTTATTTCAGTCGTGTGTTAGATTAATGATTCAATTTCAGTTGTATCTTAAACATTAGATTATAATAGTCCTGCTTCAATCTTGCATATACTTTCTGTGTGCTTCGTCAGTTTACGAACCCCAAGTTGACAAGTTAGATAGTTGGGCAAGTACTACAACTCAATTAATACAACATTAGTTCAGCCCAATATAATGATTGGCATTCCCTTGTCATGACTATTGTTCCTTTTGTTGTTCATTTGAACAGAACGATTGTTGTTCCTTTTGTTATGCTTGTTGTCCCTTTGCAGGGGTTGCATCTCTGGAGGATGGGTATTGAAAATGAAAGGTAATAACCTATGTAGGAAACAAGTAAAACACTTGCGCCAGTGCCTACCTTTGGATGATGCATAAAGGTTATATTTTAAGACATTTTTAGAGCCCAACATTTTGGCACTGTTGTCGGGGAAGCACGATGGATTGATGTATTAGTTTATTTTTCATTTTAATTCATGCAAGTGTGATCTAAACATGTTGGTAAGGGGTCATAGAAGCTCGTGATAGAAGACTCCTCATGTTCTCCCTACCAACTAGGTAAAAGTAGTTTCAATTTCTGCAAATTTCAATTTCTGCAAGATTAGTTTCAATATCTACAAGTGTGATGTAGACGTGTTGGTAAGGGGTCATAGAAACTCATGAGAGGAGACTCCTCATGTTCTACCTACCAACTAGGTAGAAGTAATTTTAATTTCTGCAAGATTATTTTCCATTTCTGCAAGTGTGATTTGGACATGTTGGTAAGGGCACATAGAAGCTCATGAGAGGAGACTCCTTATGTTCTCCCTACTAACTAGGTAGAAGTAATTTCAATTTATACAAATTTCAATTCATGCAAGAGTAGTTTTAATTTATGTAAGTGTGACCTACATGTGCTGGTTATAAGGGTCATAGAGATGCTTCAATGTAGATTCCTCATTGTCCCTACCAACTATCAGGAATGTTTTAATTCCCGCAACCGTGAAGAGTAATTATTTTCCGTTTCAGTAAGAGTGCTTCTATTCAAGATTTTTTCATTTAGATTTCAGTTTTGGGTGTTGTAAGAATCATTTTTTTTAACATGATTTAAAAATGAATTTAAGCTTGGAACAACTCACTCAGATCCTAGAAAAATTTGGGGTCCCCTCTTCTCTGAAATAAGGGATCTTGATAGCAGCCAAAAGCTTATTCACTCCTCCTGAGGCGAATGAAGAGTCAACATACGAAAACCTTGCATATTTAATGAAGAACCATTAGGCATGCAAGAGGTCGAGGAGGATAGTGAGGAGTAGCAACATGATCTGAGTAAGACAAATTACACCTACGAAAGCCTGATCGAATGTTGGTTTCAAGCAAGTACTAGGTTAGATTCATTTAGTTTTTCTTTTTCTTTTTTTAATTTATAGTTTCAACCATTAATTTCACACATTCATACATATTCTCAACTGTCAATTGCTAACTTGAAAGATAACATTTTTTTATTACTGTTGCGCGCATGGCTACATTGGTTGTTTGATTACACGTAACTAATTTCTCATTTCTAATTAGCGTACTGTAGGTAGGGTTTTATTTTCAAGTTTTTTTTATTTTTGCTAGAATAAGTATGCTCTCCTTTACGCTTCGTGCAATCA
>JASDQU010948749.1:35352-50730 GCA_032191745.1 Picea mariana
TAGGAAGTCTTTGGAATAGTTAGGACTGATCAACACAGGTGCCTCAGTTAATGCCCTTTTTATTTGGACAAAAGATTCCATAGGTTTAGCGGTCCACTGCACTTCATTTCCCTATTTGAGCATGGCTGTGATGTGTTTCACCAGTTCAGCAAAATTTGAGACGAACCTCCTCAGAAAGTTAATCTTTCCTAAAAAGGCCTGGACTTCCTTTTTAGAACTGGGAAGTGATAGGGTCTGAATTGCCTCTACTTTGCTAGGATCAATTCTCACTCCTTTTTTTGATAGTATATGGCCTAACATCTTTCCTTCCATCATAGCAAACAAAGATTTCTTGGGATTTAGGGAAAGACCAAACCTCCGGCATTTCGAGATAGCTTTCCTTAAGTGATAGTAGTGCTCTTTATCCAACCTGGAGAAGACTGTGATGTCATCCAGATAGATCACCACAAATTGATCTCTCTCTCCAATGAAGGCTATGTCCATGGCTCACTGAAATGTTGCTCTTTCATTCATTAGTCCAAACGACATTTTTTCATACATGAATGTGCCCCAAAGAGTGGTGAAGGCTATATTTTCCCTGTCCTCGGGCATGACCAATATCTGATTATAGCCAGAAAATCCATCAATCATGGATATCCTAGATGCACAAGTTACCCTCTGCAATATGTGTTCCATCTTAGGTAGGGGGTAATTGTCCTTTCTTGAGCTTCTGTTCATATTCCTGAAGTCGACACAAAGCCTAATTTCACCACTTTTCTTCCTTACTGGGACCAAATTGGCCACCCATTTGGAATATATCAAGGGGATAATGATTTGGGCATCTAACAACTTCTTCACTTCTTTTTCCATGACAGGCAGCAACATGGGATTTATCTTTATTAGCTTCTACCTAAATGGCCTAGACTCTTCCTTCAGTGGGATCTTATGTTCAATGACGGATGTGTCATATGTCTTGAGGTCTTCATAGGTCCATGCAAACACATCAGCAAATTCTCTTAATAACTCGGTATATTCAGCCCTTTGTTCTCTGGTCAAACTGCTCGACAACTTGACAAACTTAGGCTCGTCATGTGTGCCAATGTTGCACTCAGATGTGTCAACATCTTCATATTAATCCATACCCTTTAATGCCACATCATTCCCATCGAAAAATATTTCTAAAGGGCATAGTCCCCTCGAAATGTGATTGCTAGGCAGCTGAATAATCTGGTGATTAGCAATTTCATTTAAAAACACCTCAGGGTAAGGGTCACCTTCAAGGTCAGGATCTTGATCAATGTTCAACGTAGAAAATTCATCAACAGATTAGAGAATTTTTTTGATTTCAAGATCATCTTCGAATACCTTCCAATGCTTGACATTGTCTGGTACATAGGGCTTATATTTTATCTCAACATTATATTTGACCATAGACATCAGAGGGATCTTGAAACGACTAAAGAATCAACCAAAGAATTTTTCTCCCTTGGAATAAAAGAGATGTTGAAAGCTGAGAAAAAATTGTCAATCAGGTCCCATACCTCCTCTTTGTAAGTTCTGAGCCAAGGATGCTTAGTCTAGTAAGCGTTTTTTACTTGTTGGATAATCAACTCAGCATCTCTGAACACTGCTACTCCCTCAATCCCCATTTCTTTGGTAGACCTTAAACCTAGAACAAGAGCTTCATATTCTACCACATTATTAGTTGCTTTAAATTCAGTCTTGTATGACAGGGATATGGCTTCTTGACAAGGAAACACAAAGACCACTCTAGCACCAATGGCTTCACTGGAAGAAGCTCCGTCAAATTTTTTTTTCCAAATAGAGGTGGTTGGAGGAGGTGTCCCGTGATCAAATAAGGGTTGCTTTCTAATTTGGAAAGGGGCTTCAAGAGCATCAGTGAGTTGTAACAAACTAGATCCCAAATCAGTGTCTAGCACAAAGATAGGGTGATTGGTAGGGTTTTTCTCATCACTAACAATGTAGGCTAGATGGGCTTCTCTATAAAGCCTCCTGTGTTCCCCTCCAAAAATTGGAATAGCAGCATATGTGAGATCCATCTGTAATGTTCCTCCAAGATTTTTAATCCAAGATCTTGACAGCAGCATGCCAAACTTGGGATGAACGTCGACCACTACAATGTCCATGACCACACTCTTCCTTGGCAGCTGAAACAGAGAGACCACCAAGTCTTTGATGACTCCGAGGCATTGCACCCTCCTTGAATCGAAAGAGTACAAATCATGATAAGTATTTGTCACCTCCAGTCCCAATTCTTCCATTACTATTTTGGGCATAAGGTTATGGGAAGCCCCTGAATCCATGAGGCAGTTATGCAACACTTTATCATGTATGTTCAGGGATGTGTAGAAAGGAGGGGATGAATCATTTCTATCTTCTACCATGGGACCTAGGATGACTGCTAGCTTTTCATCTTGGAGATTTATTGAGTCCGTGGAAGGCTCGGGGGGCTCAGATTGTAGCAGCTTGGAGAGGGACTTTTTGAATTCTTCATTTTTAACTAGTTTGGAGAGGGGTACAGGAATCCTAATCTTCTGAATCTCATGCTCAAAACTAAAGGAGGGGTACAGCTTGGTAAAGGAGGAGACAGACTTAGGATCTTCCCTTACCTCAGAGACAGGTTCCTTGGCTGCTGGCAAAGCATTCTGAGTTTTCTTTTCTTTAGTAGTGGTTGTTGTAGCTTTAGTAGGCCTTTCCACTATGAGGGGCTGATCCTGGCTATCAAAATTCCCTTCTTTCTTTTTTGACCTGAGATTGTATCTGTTAGGAGTGTTTTTGGCCTTTTCCCCTTTACTCAACTCGTTCATTTGGGTGTTGATATGAGATTCTTCATATGCATATTGTGTCAAATGAGGAAAAGGGGAAGCGTCCTCTATGCAGTGGATCTCAGGGTCGAGTTCATCCACCTCCTCCCCTTCCTCATGAGCAACTAGGCTATTCTGGAGAGGGTTCTGAATCCTCTGATCATCCTTGTCTCTGCTTCTTTATTCCCTTGGCAAAGTCTGTGGCATATTGTTACCAGGCCTCCTAAAACCTCTATTATCAGTATTCTGGGGATTTCTATATGTGGGCTTCACCTCTAACTCCCACCTCTCCATCCTAGCCAAAAGGGATTTTAGTACTTTAGTTACCTCATCCGTCTAAAGGGGAAGGGGGGAGGAATGGGATGGGTAGGCCTCTGTTCTTCTCCTGGATATGTCTCTGTCAGCCTTATTCCTAAGTCGGTCAACAACCAATATGTTAGACTCTACTTCCACAGTTGCGTCCTGCATGTGAGCCAGAGTGGTGGCTCTCCTTTCCCTCAACAGGAGGTAGAAATTAGGATCAAAAGAGATGGCATAAGTGATCTTTGCAGAGGCTTTGGAGGGATTTATCTCAATGGGGATCTTATTGTACATTTTATTAAATCTTTTGGAGAAGTTAGAGACAGACTCTCCTTCCTTTCTCTTGAAAGACCCAAACTCAGTCATGCAATAAATGAAGTCCTTTTTGTCTCCCCATTGTATCAAAAATGCACTATCCAAAGCCTCAATCCCATCAATAGATCCAGGAAGTAGGTCCCTAAACCACTCTCTAGCCTTTCCTTCAAGAATATGGAAAAAAATCCTCATCCATACATCTACATGCATGATAACATGATCATCTGTAAAACTGTAGAAGGCTTCAAGGTGTTCTTCTATAGTTATGTTCCCCTCGCCTATAAACTTGGGCAGTTGCTTGAGGTAACCATCTGTTGGAAGGGAATTAAGAGGCTGAGGCAACACAAGGGGAGCATACCTAGCAGCTATTATAGCCTCCATTCTGGTCATGGGGGGATTTGCTCAGGCCATAGGAATATTAGGTGGAGGAGAACTTGAAGGGGAAGGAAATTGAACCGGGGATACTGGAAACATGCTTATAGGGGTAAGGGAAGTGACAAGGGTTTCTCCTTCTAGTCCAAAACTAGGAGGAGACAACTCAACAGGAACACTTCCGAAATTCAGGAAATGGGAAACTTCAAAAAAAGGTCTACTAGGAAGCTGAGGAGAAGAAAATGGAGTTTCTACAGAAGGAGATGGAGGATTACCTGGTTTGGTGGTGGAAGTTTCTCCTTTAGAGGCCTTTCCTTTTCTGAAAATCACCTCCAGATCAGCTTCAGGTGTAGCTAGAGGCAGCTGTGGATGGGACCGCATGTGTCTGCCTCTGGAAGCCACAACTAAAGAAACAATTTTGCTCCAGTGGAGTCGTCACAATGGAGTCACCAGGTGCACAATAACAATCATCAAGGGCTCTAATGCTTGATGCACCTTCAGAATCAGAGGCTCAATGTCCTTCAATCTCGAGGAAAATTTTCAACTTCGTCCCCAACAATGGTGCCAAAAATGTCAGTGTTGGAAGTCACTCCTAGATTGCAATAGGAGCAGAGCCCGACACCCATCAGTTTATGTCATGATTTGTTTATAGAGGGTGATCAAGTGGAAGAAAACTTGAAACAATATCATTCTAACTCCAAAACTAGGCTGGACATGCACAGGTAGGTGAGGTCTTAGTTAAACTTCAGACAGTAAGTTGTAGTAAGGGTGAATAGGGGGAGGACTTCTATGAGGAATAGCTAAGAGCTGCTATGGGCATCAAGCTTCTGACAACTTGTAGAAGAAAAAATTGAACGTAATAACTTCTTACACTCAAATGTAGGCAACACTGGAGAATATAATGGTGTTACAATAAATCCTTTATCTTAACACAGTCACAATAATTCATGCGAATCAGTAGATCATGAACTCTCTCAGTATGAGATGAAACTAGATGGGATAAGAAAGTTGTTTGTTATAAAACAAGAAATCTCACATACAGATACATAACCCAAGAACTAGAGCATCTATTAAAACTTTATAATCGAGAGCTTTTGTCTATCATTGATGCTTACAAAAATAGAAAAACTGAGTATATATACTCAGAAAAATTTGCCCAATAGAGGCGTTCTCGAACCTCCAAGGTGTGGCATCTTTTCAGTCAAACCTGGATAGAAATCCTTCATCAGACGCCACCTTAACTCAGCATGGCTCTTGCAAGGGGGGGACCTACAAGAGAAAAAGTGCTTCAAGTTCACGATGGGTGAAGATGTGAGAGAGCCCGATCATGCACCACATGCTCCTCTTGGATGGACGACCTGGATCATTTCAGTGAGACTGCAGGCCTGATTCCTGTGCTAAGCATGGCATAATTATTTCGGCCGCAAATATCCACTGACCGACGATCGACTCCATTGATCGATCCTCGCTACCAGACACTGGGTTGTGCGTCTGCTAACAATTTAAGCTCAAAATTGAGATTCTATGCACTACATGATGTGCTCATGGCCGCATCCTTGGAAAAAATGCCTTTGTTGGACCTTTAGGCCTACTTCTTCTCAGCTTATGCTACGGGCTCAAAGGAGAGAAAACAACCCACCCCTCTTAACAAGAAATAATGTTAACACATAGGGTGAGGCAAATCTTACTATAACATGAGGAGAAATATGAAAGGATCATAGAGCTATAAGAAGAGGTTTGACACAGTAAAAGTGATAGGGAAAGAATCAAATAATTAAGGTTATGTGCCAAAGAATTTAGGACAAAACTCCACAAGCTAGCAACAAATATGTATGATAAATTGCAGGCATTCAAACAATTAGGAACACATATTATGGTGCATCATAGTGGGGACCAACCTAAGAATACAAAATTTTCTACCATCAAATAAGGTTTGAATGATTTGCAGTGTTGGATTAATGAAAATCCATATGCGTAGTCAAAATCACTGTGCATATTAGAATGGGAAATAAAGATCAATTATGTTGCAATAGATAACTCTCAACAGGTTGTTGAAAAGATTGAAAAATAGATGAAGATTTCACTTTTGATCTATGCATAGCTTCATTAAGTATCATATATCTTATCTCCCAAAGTCCATATTCTAGAGATCAAAGAGCTGGGTAAGATGAATACTAGTCCATAATAATGTGCACAGTTTCTTGGCAGATCTGATGCTTCTTCCAATGTGATTCCATACTCAATTTTCCAGAAGATAAATGTTTCACCTTAGAAAAACACAACTAGAATGATCAAATTAGGCAAATCAAATGTTAAAGTAACAAATAAACTTAAATATGTATTGATTATATTAACTTTTGATCCTAGAGTTCATTAAGTTATTGATATCATTGTAGTGGATGTTCTTGAATCTTATGGTTTGTTTTTTAGTAGGGACTAATCTACAAAAATACAAGGTTACTTCTCCATAGATTAGACTCATTTATGGATACCATACAATGGAAGGATGAATCAAATTAGGGTTGATAGTGAAGCTCATATGAATCACACAAAAACTAAGATTGAAGGTAAGAGCGAACCTATTAGTATTGCTTACACAAATTTGGGGAATTTGTTTTTAGAAGCTAACCGTGGTTGTTATACAACAAATCCATCTTCATTTCAAGTAGAAAAATGGTCTAAACTCCTTCATTGCACTCATACTGGTGCAAATGGTTGTAAAATAGTAGAAATAGATCATTTTTGTTTTACTAACTCAATTGTAGGGACTAACATTTGGACATTGCTTTGTCATGGCTCCATATCGCAAGAAGGAGTTTGGGTAGGTTGCATATGGATTGATCCTAAAAAACACAAAACTTTGATATCATGCCACCTATAATTTGAATGCACAAACAACACGATTGAATATGAGGCCTTGGTTCAAGGTTTGAAAAATGATCTTTATCTAAAGGTAAAATGTCTAAGGGTTTTGGGTGATTAAAAAATAATTGTTAGACAAGTAAAGAATTCTATATAATAACTATTCCCTCACCTTAAAAGATACCAGTAAGAGCTATGGAATTCGATAAATTCTTTCGATGGTTTTAACCTTACTGCTATACATCATTCTAAAAATGTTGTTGCTGATACTTTAGCTAATGCAACATCTAGATTCACTTCTTTGAATAATAGTTTTACTGTCGAACTTCTTTTCAAGCCTTGTGTACTCGATAATGTCACCAATTGGAGGTTATTTAATGACGAATCTTAGCTAATATACTTCATCACTAACGCAGACATGTTCCAATATTTCATGATAGACGATGAAGTACACCAAAACAATCTATAGGAATACTCAGATGAGGAATACAAGATCAAGAGTAAATATCTCCTAAGAAATGTATTGTCGCTTGAGAATATTTTTGACTTTCGGTCCATATTTAGAACAACATCAAATCCCAATACAATCAAATTGAATATGATGCATTCCTTGGTAATTCTAAGAATCCCAGAAAAACCCAAGTTTATCAACCTAGATACTTTTTATTCAGAGTCACAGAAGCACACTTTCACGCAACTATTCAAGAAATATTGAGATGTGTTCGCATGGAGTTATGAGGACCCAAAAACATATGATACCCATATCATTCAACATATTATTACCATAAAGGACAATTTTAAACCTTTTAAGAAATAAATATGGAAAATACATCTTTCTCTTGAACTTATGATCCAAAAGGAGTTAAATAATCCACTAGATGTTCAAATTATCTTTAAAGTTTGACATTCGACCTAGGTTTATAATATGGTACCGATAATAAAAAAACCTAGGGAATTAAGGCTTTTCGTAGAGTTCAGAATCTGAATTGACCCTCTGACAAAGACAACTATCACATTCCCCCTATAGAACAAATACTCCAACTCATCTCTAGTTTGAAGATGTTTTCTCTATTCGATGGGTTCTCTAGATCCAATCAGGTTCTCGTAGAAAAATATGACTGACTAAAGACAACTTTCAGAATGGAGTGGGGAACATTTACATATCGAATGATTCCCTTTGGCTTGATCGATGTGGGAAGAAATTTTGAAAGGGAAATGGACATAGTATTAAATGGTATAATCGATCAAAGTTTGGTGATATATCTCAACAACATCATGGTTTATCCCAATAAAAGAACTGGTCATCCACACCATTTGAAACATATTTTCAAAAGATGCAGGAAGTATGGTATCTCTTTGAATATGAATAAAAGTGTATTTGATATTTAACAAGGAAAATTGTTGGGGAATATCATCTCTAAATATGGGATATTTGTTGATACAGAATGCACTAAAGCTATTTTTCATATCCCTTTTCCAAATTGTAAGAAATCAATGAAGTCGTTTTTTGGAAAAATCAATTTTATATCGAGATTTATGTTCGAATTTGTAGAAATAGTCAAACCTCTACAATAGATGATCAATAAGGATGCACATTTTAAGTGGATGTCTCTTGAGAATAAATAAGTTTAATACTTTTTCACCATAAAATACATTTTAAGTGGATTACTAAGAGGAGGGGTGAATCATTAATAGAGAAATTTAATCCCTTTTCACCATAAAATGAAAGTGTTATTTCAATGTAGCATTACCATCCAATAGTTTCATAGTAAATAAACAATGAACAAATGAGAAATCACACACATACACAATACACCATTGTTTTCGTGGAAACCCAAAGCGGGAGAAAACCATAGAATCATTTTTTTTATATGTCTTTAAGAATTACATTCATTGGAAGCACCAACTTCCTTTGTTTTCTAGCTACAACTGGAAGGAGGCTCCAACCCCCTAGTTTATCAGGCTACAACTTGAGGGAATCTCCAACTCTCCCATTCTCCAGATACAGCCAGAAGGAGGCTACAACTCCCTATTTTCTCCAACTATAATCGTAAGGTGGCTAAAACCACCTGTCCTTGCCCTGTCAAACTGCCCTAACATATAAGTAGATTGATGGAACCACTGTCACACTATCACTATGATATATACTGTTGTAAACATATACCAATAAACCTGCACCAAACAATGTGTACCAATAACCTAAACCACACGTCGACCATGCATCAACCTGTAGCATTAAAAAGTGCATCAGCCATGCACCAACCTGTACCAAATAACTTGTAATCAACCTGTACCATAAATGAGTGCATAAACCATGCACCAACCTGTAGCTCAACCTGTACCATGAACAAGTGCATCAACCATGCACCAAAATTACACAAATAACTTGTCAGAACAACCTATCCAAAATCCCTATCAAAACAACCTGTCTCATCAATATTATCAAATAAATCATATCTACTCACAAATATCAATCACCAAGACAACTCTTAGATATGTGCATCAACCAAGCATAACACAACAATTCATAATCATCACCAAGATCAATATGTGTTTCTAATAATATACCAATACAAGTATGCTACATCATCCATAAACCATGTGTCAACAATACTACTAACAAGTTCCTCCAACCATGTACCAAGTATGTACCAATCATGTATCAACTACTCATAAACTATGACTCATCAAGATGTACCAACATCATCAACTATACACCTCATGTATGTTCCAACTCATCAACTACTTGTCTCAACCATGTACCCAACATTTACCTCAACCAAAATACCTCATCAATTTCATCATCCAAATATGATTTGTAACTATGTAATAGTCCTAGTGTATATGATCACATACCTGTAAGAATTCCTTAACAAGAGACTAGGATTTTCATCAAATTTTACTTTAGTCTCACATGACTAGTTTTGGATTAGTCAACAACCCTAACTTGCAATAATCATAACTATGTACCTATAATGAATAAATATCTAAAAATGGTACACAATGTTCTTCAGTGTATTTTATGAAATTCCTCCAAACTTCACTACTTGGAACCCCTCAGAAAAGGAGTTATAGCAAAAATGGTATACCTTGTTGAATTTTGGCTTATTCTAGGGAGCAAAATTGTAGAGCGTGCGCCGCATGGAATATTTCTTGTATGGATCTGAAAATTGTACATAGAATACTAAAGACTGTACTCTAACCAATACATTTTTTCTTACTGAATTTGGATCTATTATGACGACGTTATGACCTTTTTACCCGAAACACCTGTTTTAGACTAGTTTCGGGACTAGCCACAAACCTTATTTTCCATGGCATGTAACTCAAAAAATGCAACGAACCACAAGATGAAATTTGTACCATAGCTACTTGGATATGTTTCCTTAATGTCCTCCCAATTTCATGGTCTGAATCATTCTAGAAAAACATTTATTGCGAAAATGGTGAGATGACTTGTAAATAACATACCTTAGAAAGAATCATCAAAAGAATTTATCCTCCCTTGAATTTTGGCCTTCTTTAATTCACCTTCCCTCCCAAATTTGGCTTAGATATACTTTTGTTACCTTAGTCACCTATATATATTCAATATTCTCAAGTGTGATTAAAATGAGAGAGCCTTGCCTCTTATTTATACTTTCATGTAGCTTCCTCAAGGGGTTACCTTTTAACCATCTTAACCCACTTTCCTTATTTTAGGGCTAACCCACTTCTAACCACTTGTCCACTTAGTAATTTCTCCATCAAATTTATTATTTAAATAGTTTATTTTTTATTCACTTTGACTTATAGTACACTCATCACTTCACTTTATTATTTACCTTCTAAAATATCTTAAACCACTTTGACCTTTTGGGGCTTCTAGATGACTCATGAGGGTTCTCCAACTTCGCATGGACATAACTCTCTAGACACGAGGAATTATGTGACTTTACACATACCACTGGAAATGTATTGACATGTACTATCCATATGAAATAGTCTTACCTGCAAATATATTAAAACTCATACCATTATACATCAAACAAACTTGGGTGCATTACCGAAACCTTTGTGCTACTAGAATTCACTAGTGGACTTTCTCCAAGGGTTGAAATAAATCACTAAGGGTTGACATCAATCTACAATATAACTCTCCAATGGTTGACATCAATGAAAACCAACAATCCATACCAACTTTCCATCAACCTAATCCATTTGTCTGAAAATCTCCCCCTTTGGCATTGATGGCAACACTTAGTAATGATAACATTCATGCGTATACTCCTCATCAATGTTTATATATCACTCCCTTTGACATCAATGGAAAAGGGTATCTCCCTTTGGGGTTGCTCCCCCTAAATGAACTCTCATTGGGTTGCTCCCCCTGTTTACATGCCTCTGTTCTCTCTCTCCAAGCATTTATATTTTGCATATGATAAATATATCCCCCTTTTTCATCAATGGAAAAGGTATCTTTCCATCCGGGGCTACTCCCCCTAACTTAACTGTCCTTAAGGATGCTCCCCCTCACTGAAATATTCCTAAAACTAATCCCCCAACCTAAACTCTCCTCTTTATGGTGCTTCCTCGTGTAAATCTAAGACATATAAGATATGCATTCAAAAGAATTAATTTCGGAGTAGAAATTACTCTAAGTCTCTAGCGAAAATACTCAAAGGATTCCCTTGGAAGCGGTTTTGTAAAGATGTCTGCCACTTGTTCTTTTGTGCCCACATATTCAACTGTGATTTTATTCTCTGCAACTTGTTCCCATAGAAAGTGATATTTTATTGGAATGTGCTTCTTCTTGGAGTGAATCATTGGGTTCTTTGAGATATTGATGGCACTTGTATTATCATAATAGATTGGAATGGGCTCATCATACTCAACCTGTATATTTGTCAAAGTTTATTTCATCCATAGAACTTGAGTACAACCTCTTATTGCTGCAATATACTCTGCTTCAGCTGTAGATAAAGATATCGATGATTGTTTCTTTCTTAGCCAAGATACTAAAAACTCACCTAAGTAGAACGTTGCTCCACTGGTGCTTTGTCAGTCATCAATGCAACCTTCCCAATCTGCATCCTTGTAGGCAATAAGTGATAGATCATTTCCTTTTGGATACCATAATCCAAACTCTTATGTTCCTTTGAGATATCTGAAAATCCTATTTACTGATAAGACATGCGATTCCTTTGGTGCTGCTTGAAGTTGTGCCACCTGTCCAACTACCTTGATGTAGAGGTTGTTGTCTGCACTTTCTTTCCATAGTTCATAGGTAGTTTTTTCATTGTTGTTTCTGAGCATTACTCTATTTTGAATGTGCACTGTTGTATGCACTGCATGTTTCCAAAAAATATTTGTCAATTTGGAATCCATTAGTGGTGTTTGAGCCATTTCCTGTGTAATTATCAGACATTATGATAATTTTCCTGTCTTTGATACACTCTTTGAACCAATCTATGAATCCATTCTCTCGTCCATATTGTCGAAGACTATACTTGTGAAAATGTCCATAATGTTGACCCATTTATCACTATACTATCATGAAGTCTTGATTAATCCATCAAATTGTACTTCTGCTAACTTACTACTCTAGATCTGTCTTCTCAAAATCTACAAGTTGCTCGAAGGATGGTTCTTTGGTCTGTCACAACTATCGCATAGACTCCCCATGTCTAATATTAATATTACCTAGGAGTCTCTAAGTCGGATGGATCAAAACAATTCCTGCTCTAATGTGTATTCATCATAATCTTCATCGGTAGATTCATCATCATCTTCATTGGTAGATTCATCATCTTTCTGAGATCTGACTTCTTTCTTTCTTTCTGTGGATTCATCTTTTACTACAATGCCTAAAAGTACAATCTCTTGAACTTGTTCCTTATTTACCTATCCTTCTTTTCTTTCAGTTATTTTCCAAACCTTTTTGTATCTGACATCTTTCTTTTTCTCTATAGAATTTTCTTCATCTTGTTTTATTTCCAATCTTTCGATCTTTGGGACCCTTTCTTTGTTCACTTGTTCTTTGTGTTTTCTTATCCATACTTTATTATATCTAATATCTGTGTTCTCTTTCATGGAAGTATCGATCATGATTCTACAATCAATAGCTATGTGTCCATAGTTATGACATTTGTAACATTCAATGTTATGTGGGGCTACATATGCACTTCTTTATTGAAAATTTCTTTTATAATCCCTGCAATCTGCAACCATATGTCCAAAATTAGTACAATAAAAACAATGACCATAAAATAAATTTGCATACCTAGGAGTGAATGATTTTTCTTGTGGTGTGGTCCTTTTGAATTTCTTTCTTGACTGATCATGATCATGATTGAAGCTTCTTTCTGGCTTGAACATGAATGGTCTTCTTGAAGATGTATCTTCAATAGTTTTCTTAGATTCTCGTTGATCATGATTCCTTCCTTTTAGTACTTCTGCATAACTCTTTCTATTTTCTTCATTCTTATTTTCTAACAACCTTGAGTGCTTCTCTTCAATCTCTATAACTGATGTGGATGTTTCTGTCTCTTCAATGTTCTTATTGAGCTTGACAATTTTACTTCTCAATGTGAAACATTCTTCTTCAATCTTCTCAACCTCTTCTTCTTTCTTCATTATTTGAGACTTCATGACTTCTTATGTTCTTTTGTCTTCCTCAAGATGAAATTTTAATATGATTATTTCTTCTTCAAGTCCTTTCTCTTCTTGACCAAACTCTACCTCAAGATGGTTTAGATCGTTAGTTCTTTCCTTAAGATGATTTTTCAATATCTCCTCTCTCATTTTTTATTCTTCCTTCTGTTATTCTATGTTGGCTTCCAAATACTTCTTTTGATATTCAATATTTTCTTCGATCTTTCTGGATTCTTCTAGTTGAGTTCTTAAGTTCTCGATGACCTACTGGGATTCTTAAAAAATGTGAAAACTTTCCTTTTGTTTCATCAATTATTTCTTGAGTGACTTGCTTTCTTCTCTTAGTTCATATAAAGAACTAATCAATTCTGCTTCATAATTGTCTTCCTTTTCAATTAGATTTTCTGTCTCATTTCCGTTATGGCATTCTATTTCCAGATGTCCACGCTTTTCACAATTAAAGAAAAACAACATACCTCTGGTGTTTATGTACTCTTCATATTTTAAATCTATTTGACATGGTGAACATAATTCTTCTTGATCTGTATCTGCATCATCTTTGGCATTTTTTGAATATGCGATGGGTGAAGAATATATGTCATGTAACTTATCCCAAAGTTCTTTGGCTGATGAATATTTACCAACATTTTCTCTTACCGGACTAGGTAATCCTTCCTAGATGAAATACATTGCTATTTTGTTATTTTTATTCAATTCCTTATTGGTTATAGTCTTGTTGGGCCCAACAACTCTCCCTAAATTTTCACAAAATTTAAAGGGCCCCTATTAGAATCTTGATAATTATAATGAGCTACAGAACCAACCTTTTCAAATAGTTCCATTCCTTGGCTTGCTTTGAAACAAACTTAAGACATTCCCTTTAGTATGAGACATTTATTACAAGAGTATATGTCAAAAGTTATAAACGAGCATAAAAATCTCAATTTAAAAAAAAACGTTAATTTTTAATCAAATGTTTACGTTCGTTTAAATTATGATTATGTGTTTATTATTTTGCTCATTAGTAAGTTTGACTATTTTGAATAATGTGTTCAATACTTCATAAAATAATATCTTGGTTGGTTTCTCATTTTCATGAAATCATTTGGTGATGTTAATTAATTAAATTCTTTTTTTAGTTTGCATCTCATTTCAAAATAATAATAATCAAAGAATTATCTATCATTTGTTTGATTTTGTAAAAAACTAAAATTAATATTTGTTCTCGATTAACTTGAAGCTTCTAGATCATATTTGAAAACAAATTATAAATAATGTTTGTTTATAAGGTATAGTTAGTTTAAATTCATTTTTTATTTTTCTAGATTTTGTTTTATTCACAATTTTTAGGTTATTAATTTATGTTTCTTTTTGTTTCACAGGTTTCTATTATCAAATATTTGATACGGATCTGATCATGGCTTGATTTTATTATCCAAATATGTTCAAGATTATTGATCCAAAAATAATCTTGGATTTTTACAAATAATTTTATGAGCAACAACAGATAAAATTTGGAAAGGCGTCAAGATCAGACACATGATTTGCAGGGCTGATTGCAGCCAAACCGTGAGGAATTTGGAGAAACGGTTGAAAACCCAGAACCAAAATGGACCCATTTACCTTTCACATAGATATTTTCCCAAAACAAATGCATGATTTGAAAGATATTTGGGTCTATTTTAGAGACAAATTTCAGATGGCGGAAATTAATAGTGATGCCTAGACTGTTCATTCATTTTATAAATATATGAGAAAGATCAAAGCCATAGGGGGATCCAAGAATTGGAGAGGAGGATTTTAATCCTTTATCTTTTGTATATTATTTATTTTTTAAACTTTTTTATTTCTTTTCAAATGGAGTAATGGATGGCTGGAAGCTTTGGGAGAATGAACGAGTATTTTAAAAGAAGAATATGGAATTATAGGTTGCTTAATGGCTTTTGCCCCGTAAGTAAAATGAATTTATTTTCATATAATATCTTCATATTCTTTCAATAATTGATTATGCATTGATTTAAATAGATTTAGTCTTTTTTATCAATACATGGTTAATTATTATTATTTATATATTAATTTTTCCAATCTTTAA
>JASDQU010948750.1:0-14322 GCA_032191745.1 Picea mariana
ATCTTCACCAAACCGCTTGCCAAGATGAAGTTTGAGTACATCCGTGAGAGACTTGGCCTGGTGGAGAATGCCTCCCTAGCTAAGAGGGAGTGTTGATGATTACAACTTCGTGAGACATCCTCCAGGACACATTCTCCTTTGAGATTGAGTTGAGTCGACCTTTGAGAGAGCCCATGTGTTGGGTGTGTCGTTCCTCTCTGGACTGAGATGAGATAATGTGTGCCCCTGTGTAGGGTGAGGATGCCCATGAGATGAGTGTGTCGTTCCTCTCTGGATTGAGATGAGACGATGTGTACCCCTGTGTGAGGTGAAGGTGCCCATGTGATGGGTGTGCGTCGGACTCTGGACTCAGTGGAGTCAAGCTTGAGATAGTTTGAGTAGGACGTCCCTGTGGCTAAGCACAAGTGGATGTGTCCCTAGTGGCTGAGCAGTAGTGGACGTGTGGATCCCTTGCTATATTGTCTGAGAGTAAGATTTACCTGTAACCCTTATTGTGATGTAAAGGGTACAGGTCGGCCCCACCATATGTGAAAGATAATTAATGTTTATTGTAATAATTAATTATTTTCTGAGTTATTGAGGTCGGCCCTGTTGTGCCAATAGACACCACTTTTGGTCTGTCTAGTCTAGTATAAATAAAGGTGATTTTCCCATTGAGGAAACACACAAGTCACTTGTCATTTCGGAATTTCAGCGAGTACACTTTTAGGGTTGAAGTGCACACCTTTCTTGTGTGCAATTTTCAAGGTGGTAGAGCACACTCTTGTGTGCATGAGGGTTTTATGGTTGGGGGATCTTCTCTTGAGAATATAGCAAAGGATTGGTGGGTTTTCTTCCCTTGAGTTGAAGGGTTTCCTAGGATATTTCTTGTGTTCTTGTGCATGGTACTTCTTCTTGTGATCTTGGTTATTGCAGTACTTGTAAATTGTGTAGCTGCATTTGTTTATGGTTCAAGTAAATGCTAAAATGAAATAAACCTCATGCTTGAGCCTAGCATAGTGAAAATTCAACATCCCATGCACTTTAATTTCTCTGGAATCCATGGCACACACATTATGACGAGGTCTTGAAATTTTCAGATTCAAAAGTTCCATGACATTCTTGGTGATGATACTAGATGAAGCCCCAGAGTCATACATACAATTATGCAGTAGAAGATCATTTATCATTAAGGATACAAAGAAAGCTGGATGGTCTTCCTTTGTCCAATCCATGCTATGCAAGATGACAGGGACATCCTCATGATGCTCTTTAGACTTCACAATAGTATTCTCGTCATACTTCCCAAGACTTCTTTCATTAGGACCCTCTATAGCATTCAATAATTTTTCTTTCTGCGAGGGTATCTTAATGAGCTCTACCACTGGAACCAATACTTTTGCATTTGATATCCAATTGCCCAAGTCAACACTTAAATCTCCAGTTGGAGGAGTGATTGCTTTAGGAATGTTTCGATATGATTTATTTGAATTATCATTCCCTTTCCTTTGATATGTCACTCCTTTATATCTGGCCATCTCTAAGATCTGTTCCGGAGTAGGCTTCTCACCATACAACTTAGTCACATAATCAACCTTTAAATCCTTTGCCTTTTTACTTAAATCCTTTGTGTGCTTCCATTGATCATTAGTAACATAATGAGTTTTTCCCACGTTATTTATATAATATGGGTGTCCTAAATATCCCACATAGTTACTTGTTCCAGGCAACTGTTGCTCGTTGATTTGACAAAATATGGGGCAAGTGGATTCCTCATGAAAGTCTTCACAATCTCTACAAATCAGAGGGGCCTCCTCAGTCACCATATTCGTTATTTCCAACTGATTAGGTGGCCTTTGATCTTGGTGAGAATCCTCTCTCTGCCATCTTTCATTGTTTTGCCTATGTTGAAATCTATTGGCTTGAGATCTATCTATGGCAATCAATCTATTCTGCATGGCATTTAGTTGAGCAACATGGTTGGCTTCCGTGGCCTTAATTACCTCAGTTAACTCTTTCAAGGGGTCTATGGAGGAATTCTTACTTTTTGATGCAACTGCTTTATCCTTGGATTCTTGCTGCTTTGAAGTAGTACCTCTTGTAAAACCAGGAAGGTTGGACTTGCCAGATGCTTGCATATTTTTGTCAATCTTAATGGCCATTACCTGACCATGCGAATACATCCCGATACTCCCTTACCAACCTGATAATCCTCCTTTTTGTTGAAATAATGTAACTGCGAAGAGCATTCTTATTATTATTGTTATTTTATTATTAGGATTAATCCCCATTGTGGATTAATCATGTCGATAATTGTATAAGGACCAAATCCCCTTTTGCGGATTGGTCATCAGACAATTATAAAGGGCAGAATAAGAAGTCGGCCCCAGCAATTATTATTGAAGACCCAGAATTAATTAAAGGTGGGTTTACCCACCCGGAGTGAGAGGTCGGCCCTGCCAGTGAAACCCTTTCACACGTGCCAGTCTTGTATAAATAAGAGGCTAGCGCCTCACTTCTAACGCACAACTCACTTGCTCATTCTCTTATGAGGCAAGTTGCAATTACCAGTTGGAGAGAGGGAGAAGAGTGGTGCATCTTTTGGAGAGGACTATCTGTATTGGTTTGAGTTATCTCTTGAACATTGTATTGGCAATTTATGATAAGGAAGTTTTTGCTGGGTTTTCTTCCCCTAGAGGGTTTCTCAGGATAAATGCTGTGTCTCTTGTGAATGTGTATTTCTCAGTGATCTTGTTCTTATGATGCTCTTATCTATTGAAATGCAAAGAACTATAATAATGGCATAAACATTAACACTTTTCTCTTCAGGTGTGCACCCCTTACCAAATTTGATGATCCTTGTTGCCAATGTCCACCTCATCAATCTAATCATCAAGAGAATATTTATTAGTTCCTATGAAGGCATCTGACCTATCAAACAAATCTTCGAACAGAACTAAACCCTTAGGAATCTTGTTACTTTTAAGCTGAATCATTGGGACTTCCTCGCCCTCCTGTATCTCATCAATGTTATGATTAGCAAAACTATTAGTAGAATTCAAAAATTTCAAAAATATGTCTATTGTCTTCAAATTCTTGCCTAGAGGCTATGTTATCTGGAACAAAAGGATGAAAAGAAACCTCAACTAAGTGCGTGATATAAGGGTTAGTCATCCAAGGTGTAAACAAGGTAGCAACAATTGCCAAAGAATCAACCATTTCATTTAAAGTTCTATCAATGTGAGAAATGTAAAATGAATCCAAATACTTGGTCTCATCCCACACTGCGTGTCTATACCTTTTCAATTGTTGGTTCCGAGCTTCACACTTCATTCTTACTTGATTCAGGATGAGCTCAGAATCATCTTCAACCTGTAGAGTTTTGATTCCCATCTTCTTATCCTTCCGCAAACCAAATAGCAAAGCCTCGTACTTTGCCATGTTGTTAGTACAATCAAACTCTAAGCGTGAAGAAAATGGAAATATTATACCTGAAGGAGCATTGATGACAACCCCTGCACTTGATCCTTGCCGTGAACTTGCACCATCAAAAGTCATAGACCAAACCTGCGAGTGCTCAATTTCACTCTCTAGTACAAAAGGCATTAACACTTCAAGAATCTATGAAAGCACGTATGCACCCATATCTGTCTCTTGTGCCTCTGGGTCTTTTATGTCTGGTTAAAGGTAGTCATTGTCTCTAACTCGGGGGTCCTCAACATTGTGCAACATTTCGTGTTCCCTATAAAGTTTTACCTTTTCCACTTGGGAAGCAGGAATGTCGGCATATGATAGATCCATTTGCATGGAACCTCCTACATCTACAACCCACTGTCTCGAAAGGAGCATGCCCCACTGTGTAGGAGCATCTATAACAAGTACATCCATCACTAACATCTTCTTCGGGGCTGCAAGTAAACAAATTTGTAAATCCTTGATAACTCCACAACAAGGTACCTCCCTAGCATCCATTGCTTGCACATTCTGGCATGGCCTAGTAATCTACAGTCCAAGCTCATGCGTAACTTCAAGAGTCATGATATTGTTAGATGCATCAGAATCTAGCATGCAATTTCGTAAAATCAAACCATTAATCATTAATGGACAATAGAATGGGGTAGGATTGCTATTTGCCTTACTTATACCAAGAAATATTTGTGGACATTTATCTACAAGATTAATTTCACCCTTGTCTAAAAATCTAGCAATGGCCTCTTTATAAATGGGAAAGCGAATTAAATCTTTTAAAGGAACAAAAATATTGATTTTAGCAAGCTCATTCTCTAATGAAAAACTAGATGATTCAAATTGAACTGGAAGAGGCAACAAAGGAGGAGGATTCTTGCTTACCTGAGCATTAGAAAACTCACCTCTAGGAAATGAAGGAGGAACCTGAGCTTTACCTTTGGGCGCATATTTCTTTGTGATCTCAACTATTTTGACTGCAACAACTTTGTTGGCTCTTTGGATGTCTTCTTGGGTAAAGGCCGAGTGTGCATTGGTTGCATGTCAGGTTGTAAGGATTTCCACTGGTTCTGAGGTTTGTGGAAAGCACTATGAGGTTTGACCTTAGTAACATCTAAGGCTT
Organism: Picea mariana; assembly: GCA_032191745.1. Lineage (NCBI taxonomy): Eukaryota > Viridiplantae > Streptophyta > Pinopsida > Pinales > Pinaceae > Picea > Picea mariana. Next base: position 4,568 of record JASDQU010948750.1, read on the forward strand.
GGAAGGCATGTGGTTCTTCTATGGGTTCAAATTCAGCCACCATGTTCAAAGTGTTGTCTTGGTCAGCAAATGGGTCCTCTCCCGGCTCTTAAAGCTGTACAGTTTGGGAAACGATAGCGCAAGGTGTCTCATTGTGGGGAAGGCTACACACTCGGCAATGTAAAGCATAATCAACGTAATTTGTTGCAGGTGCTTGCACTAGGGGCTTTGGCTCATCATTCCTTTTGGCATATTGGTAAGGCCTTGTTTGGTTGATGGGTTTAGGCTGTGAGATAACTAATTGGTTTTGAAGCATTCTCTCTACCTTCACTATCCTATTACTCAAGTTATTTACTAAACCAAAAGTTGAGTCTTTAGATGTTTCCTCTTCTTTCTTAGGTTCTGGCAGTGCTTGCGTAAGAGGGTTAGAAGTTCTCCTATCTTGTGGGTCAAGCAACAAGTTAAGTGGGACTTGCGCTTTGGATGCTAAGGAAAGGTGTTTCTTTGTTGCAATGGCCGCTTTGTAGGCAACATCCAGTGATGTGGGCTCCTTTTGCTTGCTCAAAACACCCAAATTCTTCATTATGTCTAACAATAGTTGGAATTTTATGATAATCCTCAGCAAAGCGTGTATTGAATTCTAAAACAATTTCATTCTCTTTCTTATTAAGATCAGTAAAATTTCTAAGTAGGAAAGAGGTATCCTGTTTGTCGCCCCATCTCTCCAAGAACTTGTCGAAGAATGGAGTCAATCCGACAATGGAATTGTCTTGAAGAGACTTGTATCACGAGCGACGAGCGTGCTTCACCTTCCAAAGTCGAGATGAACATTTTCATTGCCACGTCCTCATGCTCAACTCCTTCATCATCACATACCTTCAAGAATTGATCTATGTCTTCCTGCGCATTAACAGTGTTATTCCCCTGAAACTTGGGCAATTGTTTGACATAATTAGTAGTAGGTAAAGCGTGAGGTTGCCCTAGAATAACAGTTATGTCTAAAGGACCAAAAGCATTGAATTTAAACCTAGTCACTTGCCCAACCATGCTACTAGAACTTGAAACGGATGAAGAACTTGAAATAACTAAAGGACCAGAACTTGAAACAATAACCAAAGGAACTGAGGAAGGAAAAGACGATACCTGAGGTGCCGAAGTACTTACCACACTGCTAGAAGTTGAAGTAGTGAATGGAAGAGATACCTAGACCGATTGTAGAACAACTGTACCAACTGTAAGAGCAGGACTAGCTGTGGGAGTTATGAAAGAACTATTCCAAAACATGTGTTCTAGATCACTAAGGGATGGGTAAATCTCTTGCGTGGGGTCGAATTGGGATGATCTGCGTAGGTCCCCTGTATCTTGTGGAGTCACCAGGTGAGCAAAATAAAATTAAACAATTGAAATTACTCACCAATTGTCGTTTACCAAGGTTTGCGTTCCCCGACAACAGTGCAAATTTGTTAGCACAAATTTCCACCCTCCAATTGAGCTGATATAACTCTTATAACAGCAATGAAAACTTGGCTAATTCAAAGAAAAAATCCTGAAATTGTCACGGGCTAGACCCCTCTCCATTTGGGCCAGTGCTTGCTAGCCTGAGGGGGGAGTCCCTAAGGTGATTTTGCTGCTGTCCTTTAAAGCTGATTCTCTGCGTGTAAACAAAAAACAGCGAGCTGTTGCTTTGGACAATGTGCCAAAACACACTACCAAAGTGTTAGATTGATAAATTTAAGTAACCTAGTGAGATCCTTGCAGTATTAGAGCAATAATATAGAAAAGAAAAGAGGGAAACCAATCACAGGGTCGCTTTTTAAAATTTTAACCACTGTAAAAGGTATGTAATATGAACAACTAACAAGTATACTGAAAATTCATCAAAAACCAACAAGAGAAAAGGTTTGAACACCAACATTAATCCTCTTTATTAAATCGTTGCCACAGGGCTGATTGCACCATTGTCGACAAGCACAAAACCTGTACAATGATGTCTTCTCGATACATAAAGCTAGCTGCTAGAATACGAAAGAAAGAACAGAGAAAGAACAAGGCTGTAATATCACTGTTGCTGCAAAAAATCCACACCTGACAATGAATAAATCTCTCCAATATATAGATGAGAGGGCTTATCTCTCCATGTAATAATAGAAGGCGCATATGTGGGTAAAAAGAGTAAGTAGGGTGCATGGCATGAGGGAGAAGTAGTGAAGTAAGGATGGGAGAGCCAATAGGAGTGGTAGGAGTAGTTAAGTGGAGAGAGGGGGGATATGTACAGGAGTGTGAGTGGAGGATGAGTCATGCGAAGGATAGAGAAGCCTACGCATAGGTGGATGGCGATAACATTGGGGTTGGTGCATGTGAGGAAAGCAAGATACTGCATGGGAGAATGTGCATGTGAAGTAAGATGCATGAGTTGTGTGTGATAAGTAAGGGATCTAAGAGTGTGAGATTTTATGCATGTGAGACAATGACGTGGAGTATGGGACCCACGCACTAGATGAAAGTGATGTGAGGGACAAATTCACATGGCCTAAAAAAGGAATACGACATGCCTTAAGGAAATCGCATGGGCATGGTTTCTACTAAAGAAAAAGTGCATATGGGAGGATTAAAGGGGGACAAATCTTTAATTAATAAATTAAAGATTTAAGGGGGGACACTTTATTTTAAAAGGGGAGACACTTTATTAATTAATTAATAAAAAGGAGAGACATGCTTTAAGATTTATAAGGGTGACAAAGATAGGTGGGTTAGTGGGTAGGCATAAGGGAAAAGGGTTAAGAGGGTTAGGCTTTAATTAATTAAAAGGGGACATTTAATGCACGGAAAATGGTTTTATGGCGGGTGAAGAAGAGTTAGTGAGAAAAGTTAGCCTGATTGGCTAAACTTTCTCCATGGAAGTGCCACCTCATCCAATGTGCTCTTGGTCAAATGATGCCACGTCGATGTCACATCTCACTGAAACTCTGCCAAATGTTGGAATCCGAGCTTGCCACTTGGAACTGCTGGAGAGGACGATGACTGCTAAAAATAGAAATTTCCAAAAATAGCTATCCTGTCCGAAAAATTTGAAACTTGTCGAAACTGACCCAAACTCTCCACAAATGCTCGGAATAACTAGGAGACCACCACCATGTGTCTACTGCTAAAAGTAGACATTGCTAAAAATAAAAAGTCTCCACATGTCCATGTTATTACTCATTGGATTGGATTTTCTGCAAAGAATCCGAATCCGCAATCATAATTGACATGGGAGCCCTGGTGCTCAACCTGCTGAAAATAGAAATCTTTGAAAAATCATGCATGTTGGCTCTTAACCCTCGAGATTTTCCAAACTGAAAATCTAGGGGTTAACACCCTTACATTGCTTGTACAGCCAACCTTACCCTATTATGGCATTCTATACATCTTATATATCAATGGTTTTTGCATTTTCGTTTGGTATTGTGATTACTTGATGTTGTTGTTTGGTTATATTTGATTTTTTTGGAAAAAACTGAATTTATTTTGTATTTTTTAATGCTTTCTGTGGTTTGCCGATTTTTTCACAAATGTTTCCAATATCTCGACGTCTAGACCCTCGACAATTTTATGCCAATGCTGATGTTTGCAACACTGGTTGAAACTCGGTGGGGGTCATCAACTTGGGAAATCAACACAATTGGAAAAATATTGGCAAAAGTTGGCATACATTAGCTCGTGTCTGGAAAACTCAGAAAACTTGATGGAATTGGCAACTTCGAAAGCTTGGAAAAAACTGATTTTTGCAACACTAGACTTTGAAGACGTAGATTTAATGGCATTCATGACAGATCAACAAGCCTTACATGCAGATCTAAGGTCTTAATGTCATGAATTTTGAAGATTTAAATGCAGATCTGATGGGGACACCCACCTCGAAACCACATGTATTGATCCTGAAGTGAGAGGTTCAATGTTGGTGACAGAAATAATGTCCTTTAAACTGTCCATTTGGAACCCCTTTATGCTGATTTCTCAAGGGACAATTTTGAGTGATAACATCATCTACCTTTGCAAGCACAAACTCCGAGAGGTCCTGTTTTGTTCCATTTGTGTAGCACAATTGCTACAGCATTCAATGCAATGCTTGGCATTTGAATTAAATTTCAAGTTGCATATGGAGTCTTTATTCCTAGAGCTGGAGCTTTGTTTTCTTTGGGAAGGAGTTGTGGCATCTAGAGGTGCAAGAGTGAGGTTAGTTTTGCTCTCAAAATTGAGTAATGTGAAAAAAACCCAGATTGGATTGTCAATTTTCACATGCAACTCTATGTGATTAATTTTCAGATCTGAAAATTGCTTCCTAGTGAGCTAACAATAAACCCTAGCGGTTATCACTGAACAATTTTACACTGAAAACTATTGACTAGAAATTATATGTAGTGAAAACAACAAGCTCAGAGATGAATCATCAACACATGAGACACAATTTTTTTGTTCCGTAACCTTGCCAATTTCAGAAATTCTGAGGGCAAAACCAGCCCTCCTAGCCAATACAATTTCACCAAAATTTGAGGACAACCTTGTGCTCGAATAATAGAAAAATCAGAAGACCAAACCTCAACAAATTCCTGGAAATTTCCTTTGCCCACAAATCTGCTGCAGACCACTTGTACAACCTGCTAATGTCACCTGTACCGCTGCTAATGTCAGCTTGTACGGACCTGCTTCTGTCCAAAAAACTTTGTACGGATGTACACGGTTGACCCTTTTGCATCCTCCGTACATACGCGACTGTGCCCACTGCAACGCGCGTATATGTGATTCACCTTACTGCAACTTGCGTACATATGCGACTGTGCCCACTACAATCTACGTATGTACGCGACTGTGCCCACTGCAGCCTGCATACATATATGGAAAATTGTACGGATAGGTCCGTACGATTCACTCCACTCGTACAATTTCTTTCTAGGCTAGATTTGTCAGAGTTACAGATATTCCCTTGCTGAAATCACCAAGCTCCTTGGCACAAGTGCAGACTCACTTATGCCAACTCCATCATGTCTCCACACACTCTATACAATATGAAATGTCATAATTATCTCTCTCCTTTATATACAAGTCTTAGGGGTCAACATAGAAGCCCCTCCACAAGTCAACATCAAATTAGAATTTCTTGTGGGTGTGAAGCCCCAACACAAATCCACAAAACCCACCACCAAATCCGTGAAGCCCCAACTTCACTCCACTAGTAGTTTTCTTCAAATGAAGAGTGTAATGTGGTGCCCACGATGATTTCCACATGCCCAACACATAGGGCATGTGAGAATATTTGCCCGAAGCTACAAAAATCAACACTCCCTCTTAGCGAGGGAGGTATTCTCACCACACTCCACAATCACCTGGAAATAGCTCTGTCTCCCACCCTAGGAGTAGCTCTATCTCCCGCATTGGATCCGCTACCAGAATTATTCTCCTGATTGGATGCCCCCTCTGTCACCGAAGCAAATCCTGCTCTCTAATGCACGCTTGGTCACTGAAGCAAATCTTGCTGTTTGGCATGATCCCTTCCTGGAAGACACCCTGCTCCTAGAAGCCTCCCGCTCCTGAGCCTCCTGTCTGGTCATCTCAACCCATGACACCCTCCTGATAGTCTTGGAAGATGCCTCTCTCCCACTTGGACCTAAAGGTTGTCTCCCATTGAGTGACTGACTCTCCCTTTTAGCCTCCCGACTCCCTTTGAAGTCTGACTCGCTTTAAACTCGGACTCTCTCTGAGTCCACACAACCATCAGAGCTACCTGTTCCTGTTAGCTTTTTAGCTCGGGAGGTACTCCGCATGTTTTGTCTTGTATGCGGATGTTACCTTAATGTTTACACTACCAGGCACTTAACTTTGTACTAGTTTTTATAAAGTTGTTTAAGTGGTTCTTTTATTAAAGTGACTTTTTAATAAAGTGTACCTTCTATTTTTAAAGTGACTTTATTTTCATAAAGCACTTATGTAATAAAGTGAAATTCACTTTAATTTTAAATGAGACATTTTGGAGGGAATGAATCATGACCCTTGATCTTGGAAAAGACAAGATCTAATCTTGGCCTTTGGATCTAGGGTTGGGGAAGGTGAAAAGACACTTTTGGGGGGAAAATGTCATTTTCAGATTATAAAAGAATGCATTGGGTAGTGTGTAAGACATGTTGAATGTCGAGAGAGGACATCGGGAGGAGAGTTAGAGAGATTTTCTGAGTATGCTTGAGAGAGGAAAGTGAGCAGCAAAGAGGGCACATTTTTCGAGGAAAGTGGGCATGATTCCCAAGAAAAATTTTCTATGAATTTTTTGCCGATTTTTTTTTTCTATGTTTTTTCTCCTGTGGGAGGGCATACTGTACGGATCCGTACAGTCCGTACAGCCGTATGGATTTGGCACGAAAATCGAGGCAATTTTTGGCACGGTTTTTGAGGCGATTTTCAGTTTTTCAGTGGCTGTTTTTGGACCGTACGGAACAGTCCATACAGTGGACTGTGGGCACGAAAAACGAGGTACGGAAGAGACAGGACAGCGGTACGATTTTGGCACGGAAAACGAGGCAGATTTCTTTGGGACAGATTTGGTGCTGTGAGGTATTTTCCTTGGCTGGAAATGTTGTTTTGCTGCTTTTATGTACTTTCTTGAAGCTGAATAATAAATCTCTCTCTCTCTCTCTCTCGTTGGGTTTCCCCACATTGGGGTTTTCCCTAGCATTTGCCTAAATTTCTGCGTGTTATGGGTTGCTGTCCACTGTGTATTTCTGCTGCATATTTTGCTTAACAATGTGTATTTCTGCTTGTGGAAATTTCTGAATGTGGGTATGCATTTCTGAAATTTATGAAGACAGTGATCTCTAGGTTGCTAAGTGTTTGACGAAATGTGTGAATGAAATATTTCTAATTTTGTCATTAGAAAATCTACATGGTATCAGAGCTTTGTCTTTGGCAGTGGGCAGTGTGATATTTGGGCAAAAGGGTGTGATTGGTTTCCTTGAGGTGTGACAGGGAATATGGCTGCAAGCATTAGATATGAGGATCGGTTGGATGGCATTTCCAACTACTTGCAGTGGAAGGTTCGTTTGTCAGCCGTTCTCAAGGAGAACAATATCTATAGCTACGTTAGCTCTATTGTAGCAGCTCCCGCAATAGATCCTGTTGCTTTGGACTTGCATGAGGTCAAGGAAGCCAGAGCTCAGAGGATTATTCTGGATGGGGTGAAGGATCACCTTATCCCACACTTGGCTGAGAAAAAGACTGCCAAGGAGATGTGGGATACACTTAAGAACTTGTTCGAGGCGAAGAACGAGAACCGGAAGATGGCCTTGAGGGCTAAGTTGCATGATACCAAGATGGGTAAGGAGGAGAGTGTCTCTTCTTATCTTACCCGGGTGGCTCAAGTTAAAGATGAGTTGGCAGCTGTTGGAGAGGTCATTTTAGATTCTGAGTTGGTGAGGATAGCCTTAAATGGCTTCACCAAAGATTGGGAGTCTTTGTGAAGTGCGTGGTGGGTCGTGAGCATCTACCGGATTGGAGCAGACTGTGGGATGATTTCACTCAGGAGGAGATCCGAGAAAGATCTTAGAGCAGTGATCAGAAGACAGACAGAGCTGAGGAGAATATTGCTCTTGTGGCAAAGAGCAAGAAGAAAGGAAGTTTCGGAAGGGACTTGAGTAAAGTCAGATGTTATTGTTGTAATTAGTTGGGGCACCTTGCTTCTCATTGTCCTGAGAGGAAGAAGAAGAAAAAGGAGTTAGAGGGGCCCGAGACAGCTGCTACAACAGCCATAGAGGACTTTGCTTCAAAGTTCGATAGAGAATTTTCTTTGGTTACCCTAGTTTCCAGTGTCGGCAGCGGAGGATTCGGAGGTGATGTCAGATGGATTGTGGATAGCGGAGCCTCTAACCACATGACAAGAATCTGGCGAGTATTCCCAGACTTCACAGAGATTGGTCCTGGCCGACAGGTGGTAAATGAAGGTGGTATGGCGAGAGCTGTATGTGGAGTTGGGAATGTTAGATTCCAACTCGAGTTTGGGGGACTCTTGGAGATTGATGCAGTTCTCTTTGTTCCAGGGTTGAGTGTTAACTTGCTCTTAGTCTCAACCTTGCAGGATGTAGGATATTGCGTATTGTTCAAGAGGGAACATGTCTTTATCTACAGAGAGGGAGTGGACCTGGTAGAGCTGCAGCTGATCGGTAACCGGGTGGATAGGTTGTATATGTTGAGAGGACAGCCTATGATGTATGATTCAGTGTCGGATGAGGAGCATGAGGAGGCTCCTGAGACTGCGGTGGCACCAAGGTATCAGTCTTGCATTCCGAGAGAAGAGAGCGAGTCTCTTCTGAGCACTGGCAGAAGGCTCAACCTGGTTGATCGAACCGATGCTCAAGATGAAGTGAGCTCAGGGTTCCAGGAGGTTGCCAAGAGAAGATCTTCTAGTTCGAGTTCTGTAGTGTCACCTTTCACTACCGAGGCTTTAAAACCTCTCTTTCACCAATCTGTACATGGACTCTTACATAAAACATACAGAATTGTATGTTTTCATGCGTAAAAGCAGAGAGATACATTTTAATTCTCAGAATAAACATATAGTTACTATTATAATTAGACAATTCATAGCTTTCATCAGTAATTCATTTACACAGCGGAAAACATAATAACAGATCCAGTACAGTCATGATAAAATGTGGTAAGAATATATTTAAACACTTATCTTGTGACAGTGGAGAAATCCACCAACCAAATGCAGGCCTTCCACGAACCTCCCAGTCGTAGACCGCACTGCTCCTCAATCTCAACAGTGGGTCACCCCCGAGCTGGGACTGCGCTCCACCCCAGGGCAAGGAATCCAGACTCAGGCTGGGGTTACAGGGAATTCAGTCACACACAACCACCAGGAAGAAAGCTCTCACAGGAATCTCCCACGCTCACTGCCCACAGACCCTTATTCCCCACATGCCTGTTCCACCCCAGGAGAGTGCACCTTCTCTGTCACCTGGACAGTCCTTCGGCTGCCAGTCTCCCTTACCTTGGGTTACAGGAATAGATCGGACCGGAAGTCTCTGGGTTTTGTGGCAGCTACAGGGTTCCTTCCAAGAGCTCTCTCCTTCCTCTGCGCACTCTTTGACCTGGAGGGAGTCGCTCACAGGCCAACAAGCCTCACGCAGTCCAGAACTGCGTGCCACAACAAACACAGGAAAAACGGACACAGGCTTCCCAAGAACCGGTTCAGCAGTCACAGGATGTTCTCACGGTCAAGATTTCAGAACAGGGCTCCACGCACAAGCTCGCTCAGCTTTTCTTGGGCAAACAGAGACTCTTCCCCGAAATTGACATGGACATTGCGTTAAGGGAATGCNGCATGCGTCCCATCCGCATGCCTCCCTGTACACGCCTTTCTTTTTTGCTAGGAACTTAGGATAAAATAATATGCACATGTCTTTTTTAGGAAATAATATTAAAATATTATTCTAGGCCTAAGCCCCTAGGCTCAACACTCAGCCCCTTTCCCACCTTCCAGCCCCTAGTTCCTTGCCCACTCTGTGGACGCTCAGTCCCCCTTCACTCATTCATCGTGGTCGGTCTACACCTGGTGGTGTTTATATTTTATTAATCATTCTGCATACATACAAGTACATCAGCAGGCTCCTGGCCTTCTATACTTAGGCTCCCTGGCCTAACAAACACATAAGCCTACCAGCTTATACAAAACTCGGCTCACCAGCCTATAGAACATGTTTACACTTCATTTCATATATCCTGATTTGCAACAAGGCTCGGCCTTGGGG
>JASDQU010948750.1:14612-32390 GCA_032191745.1 Picea mariana
TTGGAGGGAATGAATCATGACCCTTGATCTTGGAAAAGGCAAGATCTAATCTTGGCCTTTGGATCTAGGGTTGGGGAAGGTGAAAAGACACTTTTGGGGGGAAAATGTCATTTTCAGATTATAAAAGAATGCATTGGGTAGTGTGCAAGACATGTCGAATGTTGAGAGAGGACATGGGGAGGAGAGTTAGAGAGATTTTCTGAGTATGCTTGAGAGAGGAAAGTGAGTAGCAAAGAGGGCACATTTTTCGAGGAAAGTGGGCACGATTCCCAAGAATTTTTTTTTGTAAATTTTTGGCTGAATTTTTTTTTTGCTGTGGGAGGCCGTACTGTACGGATCCGTATAGTTCGTACGATTCCGTATAGTCAGTACAGTCGTACAGATTTGGCACGAAAATTGAGGCAATTTTCGGCACGTTTTCGAGGCGATTTTCAGTTTTTCGGTGGCTGTTTTTGGGTCGTACGAAACAGTCCGTATAGTGGATTGTGGGCACGAAAAACGAGGTATGGAAGGGGCATGACAATGGTACGATTTTGGCACAGAAAACGAGGCAGATTTCTGTGGGACAGATTTGGTGCTGTGAGGTATTTTCCTTGGCTGGAAATGTTGTTTTGCTGCTGATATGTACTTTCCTGAAGCTGAATAATAAATCTCTCTCTCTGTCTCTCTCTCTGTCTCTCTCTCTCTCGTTGGGTTTCCCCACATTGGGGTTTTCCTGGTATTTGCCTAAATTTCTGCGTGTTATGGGTTGTTGTCCATTGTGTATTTCCGCTGCATGTTTTGCTTAGCAATGTGTATTTCTGCTTGTGGAAATTTCTGAATGTGGGTATGCATTTCTGAAATTTATGAAGACAGTTATCTCTAGGTTGCTAAGTGTTTGACGAAATGTGTGAATGAAATATTTCTGATTTTGTCATTAGAAAATCTACAACTCCCTCTTTACATGTGCTGTTGGTGGGGCCACCTGCCTCACCACTGGTGGCGCTACCTACTCCTCATCTGTCTCTCTGCTCTTGCTGGTCACAACACGCATAGGCTGGTCCCTGAACTTATATACTTTTCCCTCTCTAACTCCAGGACCACCGCTGTGCCTGGGCTAGATCCTGTGGGCATCCAATAACACCTGTCCATCTCAGAACAACACTGCATAGCCCTATTCCTCAATCGCTGAGGCTGAGAACTCACTCCAGGCACCCATAGCACATTTTCCACTCGAAACACATCCCCTGACTCCATTTGGATACCATTGCTCTAGATCCCTATACTACATGCTTGGTCCTCATGCCAAGCTCCTCGTACATACCTGAGTCAGACACTGTGAAGCTCACGAACAAATTATGGGCCCCTATCATGTGCTAGTGGTTCCCTCTGTATAAGAACCATGAAATCCTCCAAGGCAAGCATGCTACTTACCCAGGTAAGGACCATCCAATGAACGTTTTCCCAAGAAAACTCAGCTTGTACGAACTTGCTCCTGCTTAGAAAATTTTGTATGAATGTACGTGATTGACCCTTTTGCAACCCGCGTACAAATGCGATTGTGCCCACTGCAACTTGCGTATATGCGATTCACCTTACTGGAACCCACATACATACATGACTATGCCCACTGCAATCCACGTACGTACGCGACTGTGGCCATTGCAACCCGCGTACATATACGAAAAATTGTATGGACACTTTCGTATGATTCACTCCACTTGTACAGTTTCTTCCTAGGCCAAATTTTCCAGAGTTACAAACATTTCCTTGTTGAAATCACCAATCTCCATGGCACAAGTGTAGACTCATTTATGCCAACTCCATCATGCCTCTACACACTCTACACAATATGAACTATCACAATGACCTCTCTCCTTTATATACAATTCTTAGGGGTCAACATAGAAGCCCCTCCACAAGTCAACATCAAATTGGACTTTCTTGTGGGTGTGAAGCCCCAACACAAGTCTACAAAGCCCACCACCAAACCCATGAAGCCCCAACTTCATTCCAATGGCGTTTTTCTTCAAATGAAGAGTGTAATGTGGTGCCCAGGACAATTTCCACATTCCCAACACCTAGGGCATGTGACAATACATTCCCGAAGCTACAAAAATCAACAAGGATAGCATTGATAATGCCTAAAATTTAAATAAGGAGGCTTGCAACTAGATAATTATCGAATGCTTATGAAACATGACACGCCCTGCAGCCCCTCCGTTGGGATACAGATTTGGTGTGTGTCTTGTGCATAGTACATGTGCCAAATTCGTGTCTCGATTTGAGGACACGTGTCATGCACAGAAAAGGACCCGAGCTCACGTCTTTTCATGCAAGTTGGAGTTGTGAAGTGTTGTTGTGTGCAACTGAGGGTTATTTTTCCCTACTAATGCTATTTAAAGAGGTCCCTACCCCCTCCATTTCACCCACCTTAGTAATTAATGGTAATATTAAATTCTTAAAATAAAAGTGACATTCTCCTTTATCTTTCATTTTCATCCTTTCATCCTTTTAAATAAATTTTTAACATTACCATTAATTGTTTCAGGATGTTTGAGAGTGGTTCCAACCTCATTGGACTTCATATGGAGAAAGTAGAATTTTAGGTCCCATTCAAAATTCAACAGATTTAATAGTTTTCAGGATTTCAAATTGGCAGGATTGTAATGTTCCGGTTGGATTCTTTCATGTATGAGGGTATGGAACTGATATTTAATAAAGAGCACCAAGCCCTTTATGTACCTTGATGTTGGTGGCATTGATTAGTTAACTCTTCTATCATGACCCTAATAAAAATGTACCCTTCACTCAAGTATAAACTTTTTTGTTGAACTCTTCTCTTTGTCATCGTGTCAGGTGACTTAGTGGTGTATATGCGCCGTCTTATTTACAGGCAAAGAGAAGAGTGGTTGAAGGGAAAGACAAAGATGTGGGATGTGTTTTGGATTTCTTGATGATATGGGTTTGGACAACAGTGTTGAGTTGGCATTAGCCAACTTGGATCTTAATGAACCAGTGCTAGAGCCAGTCACTTTTGATGATGGTGATCCTCTTGAGGGGTCATCCTTCATACCAACAGATGCACATATTGCATTGGATATAGAGGAGGAGGAGGAGGAGGAGTGGTAGTGATGCTGATCTTGATGACTATGACATGGAGGACTACGGACATTCACAACATCTTCCATCCATGGTTCTAGTATCTACCCTATGACCATTTTGTATTTTCCATTGGCATTCCTACCTATTGTATCAGTGACTTAGACTCAGTATCTATGTACATTGTAATACATTTTGATTTTGATGACTTCATGAGATTGAGATTGCTGCAGCTTATGGTTCTAATTTCTTGTGTGTTCTGTGTTTGTCTTTTGATCATCATTGATGTTACAATGTATTATGTTACGTGTTTTGTATCATGTAAATCTTCTAGTTTCTAGCAAAATATGAATCTTTATGTATATATTTCATTTTTGTATGTGTAATTTTCAATTTTTTTTCATATATATATATTTTTAATATATATATATATATGTGTGTGTGTGTGTGTGTGTGTGTGTGTGTCCTGTTTCCGAGGTTGCCATGTCACGTGTCGGACACTCGTATTTCCGTGTCCTCCGTGTCCCGTGTCATCGTGTGAGGTCACTAAGTCGAATGCCTATAAGGTAGTTGCATATTTGAATTTGATAATTCCAGAATGTGGCTGTTTCTCTTATGTCATATGTGAATTGAAAGTTGAATATGATAGAAAAACTCCCTTCTAAGAAACGTTTTCCAAATAATAAATGGTTATTCTGTGAAATAATACAAGTGGATAAAACGTCCTTTTAGAATGGATATCCCACCTAATCTTGAATGATAGAACCATAATGATAAACCCCTTGTTTGCAAAGTTATTTGGAAGCATGTTAGAAAAGAAAATTAGCAAGTGGGCAGAAGAAAGAGATAAACGTGCTAAAGGGCAAGCAGGTTTTAGATCTAAACATTCCACAACTGATCATTGCATAACTTTAAGGCACATCATTGAAAAAGTTTGGGAAAAAAGGAAGAAGTTTTTTGTTGCTTTGTTGATTTCAGAAAAGCCTTTGACACGGTTCCTATGGATAAGCTTTGGGGCAGAATGGAGGAACTCGAGGTTCCCAGGCATTTGAGAGCAGCTGTGCATAGGCTGTATGAAGAGGTGAAAGTGAAAATTAGAATGTCATCAGGGATTTCTGAAAGTTTTAGAAGCGATATCAGGGTCAAGCAAGGTTGCCCATTGTCTCCTACCCTTTTTGGGTTATATATTGACAAGCTTGAAGAGCGGCTAAATTCGCAAGGGGGTGACGGTATCCATTTTTGCAAGTTCGTTATAAGGCTTCTTTTGTACGCAGATGACCTTATATTGATTGCTAAATCGGCTCTTGGTTTGCAAGAGCACTTATGTTCCCTTGAGCATTTTTGTAGAAGGGTGGGGATGCAAGTCAATATTAGTAAAACGAAAGTAGTGGTTTTCTCTAACAAAAGAAAGCATAACCAGCATAAGTTCTACTTTTAAGGCAACATTCTGGAAGAAGTTGCAGACTACAAATACCTCGGAATTGACTTCAACAGAAATTTAAGTTGGGATGGTTGTAGAAAGAAAAGAACTTTAGGGGGTTGGAAAGCATTTTATGCTTTTCAAAACAGGTGTAGAGAGGCAGAGATGTGGGACTGGAAAACCACTCTAACTCTTTTTGGGCTTCTAGTGATTCCGGTGATTCTCTATAGTTGTGAACTGTGGGCTAGCAGCACAACCGAGATGCAATGGAAGCAAATTGAGAAAATTCAGAAGCGTTTGATTACAAACAAATTCAAAATTAAAAGTGCAGTTCCTTATGCTATCCTGTTAAGTGAAACAAGGGCTGCTCCTATTGAAGCAATTGCTATGGTGCGAGTCATAAGGTATTTGAAAAAAATTGAGCAAATGGAAGAGGGTAGATGGCCTAAGGTTGTGTCTAGTGACAGATTGTGCAAAAGAAAGAAGACTTGGATGCGGCAAAATAACAAATGGTTTAGTAAATGGGGCATTTGCTTGAGCATGTGTCCTACAAACAGTGAAGAGATAAAAACTTTTGTTATGGATAAGTTCCACAAACATACTTGGGAGAAAGAGCTAGGGAGAAAGAAGAAGTACTACATTGAAGAGTTTAACCCCACTCATAACCATCAGCAAAAGGCGTACATAGGGGCCAATATTTCTTGGAGATCTAAAATTCTTATTGCTCAATTAAGGACTAATTCTCATCAACTCCGTCGTGAAACAGGGCGCTGGAAAAGGCCAAAAGAAATATGGGAGGAAAGAGTATGTATTTTGTGCTCTTCTGGAAAAGCGGAAACAGAAAAACATTTCATTTTAGAATGTGAGGCCTTCAAAGACAGCAGGGAAAATTATGCAGGTATGTTGGCAGCTAGTTCTTGGGATAATCTATTCAGCGAAGAGTTTGTCAAGAAGTTGGGAGCGGTTATTGTAAAACTTCATAGGAAAAAGGCCGAATACAAAAGCCAGATGGAAAA
Organism: Picea mariana; assembly: GCA_032191745.1. Taxonomy (NCBI): domain Eukaryota; kingdom Viridiplantae; phylum Streptophyta; class Pinopsida; order Pinales; family Pinaceae; genus Picea; species Picea mariana. The sequence continues at coordinate 20,130 of JASDQU010948750.1, forward strand.
ACAATTGTCTCATAGGCTATTTTTAGCCTCTTGGACGTTAAAAATACTTTCTTTCTTTCTGGAGTTGACGCTCTTGGAAAAGTGTCAATGAAGTGATTGACTTAATACTGTAAACAAATATAATCTTTTCCTGAAATTACATTTACTTTGTTGAACTTCATTATATGTTTAAGTTCTTTGCAGTGGACGTGTTTGTTGTGAAGATGATCTCGATATTGAAATTCCCATTCTAATCTAGATTATTTTGTTTCGACTGGCACAGGTAATTGCTAAGCTGGAAGGCCCTGCAGTGAGTCAGTATAGTGCTTTGCGCTTACTACAGGTAAACCATATGCTCTTCTTTATATTTTTGTTTTAACATCTATTAACAGAAACTCCCAGAATACTGTTTTAATGAAAATAGACAACTAACTCAATGCATTTTTTGGCATCTTCAGTGCTTTTTACATTCATGACAATGTATCAACAAAATGTGTCTACATTGACTGAATCTGGGAACAGTGGTCATGCACTTTTGTATCTTGGTTCTATTTATATACTTCTTATTCATCTTGTTCTACTCTGTGCTGTAGGCGACTCTGGATGAATCAATGTATGATCTGGCAGGAGAACTGGTAAATAGCTCCCCAGTATTGATTTCTTGTTTGAACTATTTTTGAGGTTTTGGGGACATTAATTCAGGAGTCTTTTCATATCGAATTTACAGGTTAGGTTCTTACTGCGATCAGGAAGAGATTATGAACTTACAACAGCAGAAACTGAAAAATTGCCCCAGAGATTTCTTGGTTCAATTATTTTTCGACCAGCCTCCCAGAAGCAAGCAGTTGATTTGAAATGGTATTCATGGTTCCATATCTGTTACTCATGATTATGGAAATTATCTATATTAGATTTCTGTGAGGTCATATTCGTCCATTAATATTAAGCCTCCTCACACTAATATTTAATGTTTGCATTTATTTAGAGTATAGCTTTGACCTTGGACATGTCAGTTGAGGATTCTTTCAATTTATATTAACAAATTTTTTAATTTAATCAGTGCCTCAAGTAAAGAATTGAGTGCTCATATTGCTTCAGTGAAAAGCATACTAGAAAACCATGCTAGCTATTTGATGTCTGGAAAAGAGCTTTCCAAGCTGGTTGCATTTGTCAAGGGCACTCAATTTGACCTTGTGGTGAGTTCTTTGACAAGGTTTCTTCAAGTCCCACTAATTATCTTGTTTTCTTATATTTTTAACCCTGGGATACAGTTTTAGATGTTTTCGTTTGCTATTTACAGGAATATCTGCAGAGAGAAAGAAATGGATCTGCACGTCTTGAAAGCTTTGCATCTGGTCTTCAAATAATTGGGCAGAAGGTGATTCTAACTTTCCTTCTCTGCATCTTGTACCCCAGTGCCTTCACAGTTAGTTGAATATGTTGTATCTCTCCCTGTCCAACTATTTGCTTTTGCCCACCTGTTGACAGTAATAAATTTATCTATTTTTATATGTATCTATTGATTTCATTTACTCATAGGCAAATCACTGAAGTGGTCTCTAGACCTGTTTTAAGTGAAAGGAAAATAGAAATGCTGCACTTGGCTTTGGGGACGGGAGTTTCCGGGACGGCTAGAGCGCACCCCCATATTTTTCAGGGGATGGAAGTAATAATAATAATAATAATAATAATAGATATTAAAAAAATATTTAAAATATTATTCATGATAATTATGTAATTATACATAATAGCTATAGAAAACAAATAAAAATAGTATTGCCTGTCTGTATTTAGAAAATAATCATATGGAGTGTTGACCATGTATTTCAACTAGGTGTCAACGTCATGTACCATGAAGAGATGTACCTTGTGGTACAACACATTTTGAAGACTTATGGCTGAGAAGGGCAAGTTTTGCCCCCAACACGTCTTTCTATGTACTCGGAATGTCCACTCCCCTGCGTGGGATAATAATTTAATATGTTAGGATGAGTCAATTTTTAGTTAGTTGCCTAGGACTTTATCATTAGGGAAGTCCTTTCATCAAGTGTTTTTTTTCCTCAGGTAATTAATCTGGCCTACCAGGCAGTTTTAATTATCCTTGAGTTTTTCACTCACAAAATCCTCCAAAGTGGGGAAAGACATTCTAATGATTGAGCCCAAGGGGTGACTAAGGTTTAAGAATGTTGTAAATGACCATGCTAGACATCTCCTAGAGTCTTGTGGAATTCTGTTAAATTTTGATAGTTTTTTTTTTTAATTATTAAAATTTTCCATTAATTGGAAATTTTAATTCTTTTTGATGTAAAATGTAAAAATTTGGTCCTTGGGGATTTTGTATAGGGGTGTGGGTACTCAAATCAAATAGCAGATGACCCCCTACATCCTTGGACCAAGTTTCAACTCAATTGGACAAGTTTTGCTAGGTCATTGTCCATGAAGAGTCTAAGTCAGTCAAAAGTCGGCATTTAATTGGCTAAGGTAAAAAAGTAAAAAATTGTAAAAATGACTAAAGTCATAAAAGAAAGTGGGGAAATGATTCCTAATGTATTTCCTATGTTGGAAAAATGATTTTCCACTTAGAAGAGTCATGACTCCCTAGTGAAAAGTGTGCCCCCCTTGCTCATGAACTTGGGTAAAATAAAATTAAAGTGAGTAGGTGCCAAAATCCTAAGTGAACCTCTCCTTGAGCCTAACTTCATGTTTGGTTAAAGGTAAAGGGGTTTTCCCCCTTCCCATGTCACCCCTCAAATCCTAACTTGTGCTAAAACCCTAAAAATGCGCCCTTCTTGACTTTGTCTCTGTCCCTTGGATGAATGACACTTGTAATTCATCCAAGAGGGATCTCTCCTCTCTTCCTCATATAAAATAAAGCCCCCCTCTCCTCATTTTATCATCTATTTTCACAACAACTCTATTATGCCAAATTCTCTCCCATCTCTCTCCCCTCTCTCTCTCATTCTCTCCCATTTTCTCTCTTGATTCTTGGTGCCATTGGACAATCTTTTCTTGGTTAATAAAATAGAAGCTTTGGAGGATCTCTTTGTTAGAATATGAAGGATGTGTGCTCGTTTTACCATTGACAATACCCTTGTCACCCAACCATAGGCCGAAGCCACCCTTCGAGCACCTTAACCTTGACTGAGAATTACTCTGGAAGCAAACCCTAGGCTAGATAGCCAAACAAAGGGTAACACACCTTTCCCCAAGGATAGCGCATCACAAAGAGTTGATCAGATAGTCCAAACCCTAGCCAAGAGATAGTCCAAGCCAATACTGAAAACTAGTTGCTGCAGCAGCTGCACCTGCAGCTCTCCTCCACACGTGCACACCAAACTGGGAACTGCAGTGCGCACCAGTTGCTTCTCTGCAATTCTGAGATGTGTCAAATGAGAACTGACGCCCTGTATTTATAGTGGTTCTGCCAGATTTGTTGGGGTCGACTTCTCCTTCTGGGTACATGTCTATTCAGTATATTATTATTATTTCTGACCGACTTCTTCTCTTGGAGGCTAATAACCCAATATAAATTATCTTCTTGAGCCGACAAGACTTCTAGGGTTATTAGCCAACTCATTAGGGTTTTCTCTTGCTTTCCGGAGTCTTCTATTCTCGTCAGGTTTACACATGGAGGTAAATACCTCCCGCAACTACCATAATATTAACACTCCCTCCTAGCCAGGGAGGTATTACAGGTAATGGTCTTGAGCACAAAAACATACCATTTACCTGGTAGCATCAACATAGTCGTTTAGACTAGATCATGAGCATCACCATCACCATCACCATCACCATCAACTGCATCATCTCTCGAAACCATACTTTGTCTAAGTAATCAGACATGATGCTGAATAAGTCACTCACACCATAGAGTGATACAAGAGTCATTCATATAATCTAGAAGAGCAAATGCTCTGAACTATTTTTCGTCTGGAAAATCTTTGTTCATCATTCGTCTGGATGATGATTATCTCCAATAAACTGCTGATAGTCTTCAAGGCAATTAGAACAAAGATAGAACACAACTGTGTCTATCCATAGTAGTATATAACTACAATCCAGTGGTACACTACCACATCAAGTAACACACAAGTACTTGATCAACAACGTATAGTCACGAACAGTGGAACATATCCACCACAGTAGTCTTTATCTACTATCATACAATCTTCATAACATACATCTGATAGCAACCTGCACGGAAACAATGTTATGATATAAACTGAATCATCTGGGCCAATCTTTCACTCACATTTGTGAGCTTTGAAAGAATATCTGCCCTCAGAGTAGAACAATGAGATATCTGGACTATTCTTCTCAAGCAAGGAAGAATAAATGTCCTGTCTTCTGAACCTAGACCATTCCCCACCCTAGGCCATTCTTCCTACATTAATCAAAGTGCACCCTGGAGAGAATGTATAACCCTAAGGAATGCTGAGCCTGGACCATTCTCCACCCTGGGCCATTCCTCCTACACTAATCAAAGTGCACCCTGGAGAGAATGTATAAACCCTTAGGAATGTCTGTCACTGATTGCTGAGCCTGGACCATTCCCCACCCTGGGCCATTCCTCCTACACTAATCAAAGTGCACCCTGGAGAGAATGTATAAACCCTAAGGAATGACTGTCCAGACCNGTTTATACATTCTCTCCAGGGTGCACTTTGAGAGAATGTATAAACCCTTAGGAATGTCTGTCACTGATTGCTGAGCCTGGACCATTCCCCACCCTGGGCCATTCCTCCTACACTAATCAAAGTGCACCCTGGAGAGAATGTATAAACCCTAAGGAATGACTGTCCAGACCATTTCCTCTGTTAACCACAAGAGGAAAAGACTGTCCTGCATCAGCCTCCAAAACGGACCATTCCTCATGTTAACCACAATCTCTTATCGCTGTCCGGTGAGGCATGCCAGTCTTCTTGAGTAACCCTCAAGAAGAGAGACTGCCCTAGACCACTCCCCATGTTAACCACAATGGGAATTCACTGTCTATGGTACATTAGCAATCAGACTACTTCCCATGTTAACCACAATGGGAAGTCATTGGCCGTCATAAATCTCAATCCACTTTCCGAACAGGAAAGCATCTGTCCAAGATGGACTATTTTTCAATGAATGTTTTCAATAATATTTTCAGTGCTCCCTCCCAACCTGGGAGTTATTTCTTCCTTTTTCAATAAGGAAGCTGTTTCCACGAGCTCCAGCTTGAGTACGCAAATGCTTTACCAAAATGTCTACTTATCTGCTCATCTGTGGAGATATGTATTGGAGAACCATTTTCTCCTTTCTGGACTTCATCATGGATAATGTAATGCTTGATTTCAAAATGTATTTTAGTCTGGAACACTGTGAAGGCTTCATGTAGATCTGAACATAAGAATATATCATTGTTGGAAAACTGGAACATATCCATGTGGCACTTCTTCTATCATCATGAGATCTGATCTACTGAGTAGTCATCTTGATGTTATAGGAAATCTTCACCACACTTCTGCTGTGCACTGGAGGTTCTCCACCAAGTTATCTTCTTTTATCTGCATATAAGAGTCTCTTTCTGGTATGCCTCAAAGTCTTGAGATTGCTCTTCATACGCTCTTTATTCAATTTCTCTGGAAAACATTCTTTGCATTCATCTGATGTAGAACTCCAACTCATGGATGTTGCGGATGATATAATGACTTATGTAGAGATAAGTCTGGTTTACTGGAACAAGTAATCATCATAGTCTTCTCCCTTCATCTGGGAAAACCTCTGGTTCTAGATCTCGCAATGCTTTCATTCATAAGTCTTCCATACACTGTTCTTCATCATGACTTTCAGTTCTTCTGCTTGATTGCTTTTAGTGAGTTCATATCAGACTGATAATCGTGTGATTCTTGATACAATGACTGGTTGTTCTGGTTTCTCTTTCTTTCTTGGAATCCTCATGTTCTTCTTCATGTTTTTCTTTAGCTCTTAGGTCCATGGAGTTTCTTATAGATTCTATGCCCTAGAGATTCCACTTCTTCCTTTCATCATAGGATCACGGATCTGGATGGACAACCAGGGATACTTTAAGGCTTCTCTTCGAGGAAGACTTCTTGAACTGAACACATACTGTCTTTCATGGTTACTACCATGGATATATACTTCATCATATTCAATCGATCATAGGATTAGCTCCCTCCTAACCCTTGCTTCATGTAAGAGTGCATATAATATGCTCCCTCCGTCTAACAGAGTCCACGCTTCCATCTGCATCCTTATTGTCTTCTGCAATATATAATTGGCTATCTTGTCTAATAGAGTCCACGCTTCTGTCTTGTTGTCTTCTACAAAACGTCATAAATCTTCTTCTAATTTCCTCTCGATTGCTGACTTCTTTCTGTCTTTGCTTCTTCTAAGTTTCGTCATGATTGATTCGGCTTATCTTGCAATAGCTTCCACATGATTTGTGTTTCATCCTTTCATGTGTATTATCTAATCATATCCATTCTTATCTTGTTGTTCTTCCATAGGTATAGTTCTTCTTGGAACACATTATCTTCCAAGAGATAGATATACAAGATATGTACAAAGATTATGCAAACAAGATATGTACAAGAAGTAAGAAGAGTGTTGTTACCTTTTAGAAGAAGAAGTCTCTTCCATCCTGCTTAGTCTTCTTTGTAGGTTCCTTTTCTTTGGCAATTGATGCTTCGTGTTTCTCCTTCCTTTTCTTTAGCTCGAGACAATGATTCTTGTAGTGACCATACTTTTGACAGTTGAAGCATTGTACTTCTGAAATGTCTTTCTCTTGATTTGGCTTTCTCCTTGAGCCAAACTTTCTTTTGTTCCTGAAGTTCTTGAATCTTGCTGTGAAGGCTTGATCATCGTACTTCCTTTGGGGTTTCTCTTTTGCATTGATCCTTGATTCTTCTTGAGCACAGCAAGTCCAAAGTTCTTCAAATGTCAGATACTCCTTCCTTGTGTTCATGCTTGCGGCAAATGCATCCCACGTCTTGGGAAGACCATTGAGTACTATGTTCACCAATTCCTTCTCTGAAGTGATCTCTTCAATAGCTTGTAGTTGATCTCTTAACTGGGAGATCCTTACAAAGTATGATGTTATGCTGTCATCATCATTCATCTTCATGTCACAGAGCTCATTCTTTAGACTCATAACTTGTCCAATGTTTCTGACTGAGAAGAGATTTGTTAGGGTATCGTACATCTTCTTCGATGAGTCAAGATGGGAGATGTAGGGTATCAAGTGGTCTTTTATAGAATCCACTATGATACTCATGGCATTGATGTCAACATCTTTGAACTTCTCCATAGCTGCAACGTTCTGTGGTTCCTTCTCTTTTCCTTCTTCAAACTCTGGTTTCACGATATTTCCTTTCACGATATCCAACACTTTATTCTTGGCAAGGATGAGGTCAATCCTTGTCTTCCACGCTCTGAAGTTAGAGGCTCCATCTAACTTGTTCTCAAACTTCATAGAGTTAGTCATGGCTTGCTTGACTTGGTCAAACCAACGCTGTTGGGAGCGGGGAGCGGGAGCGGGAAGCGCAGATTTTCAAAAATCTCCAGGAGCGGGAGCGTTTTTTACATTATATATATATATATATATATATATATATATATATATATATAACATGCATAATGTTGAAACAATTGCAAAAAACATAGATATAAGATCATTTAACTAATTGATTAGTGATGATCATTAAAGCATCAACCATCTAGTACACATATAACATCAATCATAAACATTTGTCATCAATAGATTGTAACATATTAACAGACAACATCAACCACAAAATGAAAGACTCTAGAGCATCATATTCATTACCAAAGAGTTATAAGATTCAATCAATAGTTCAAATTTCAAACTTCAAAGGTAAACTGTCATATAATGTTCATAACTTCATTATTTACAAAATAAGCTATAATAAAGAGTCAAGAGTCGTAACTATTGAACTACTGACCATATTTTTATGCTCAAATCTTAACATTTTGCAAATTGAGCTCATAATCCAGTTATAAACAACTCTGCTCCCACTTTTCTGTACATGTTTGTATAGCTTTCAGATGATATATTTTTTAAAGCTCCTCGCTTTGCTATCCACTCATGGTATTCACTGTGCAAATGAGATATAAGGCCCACTGGTGTATTCTTATCTTGTCTTGAAATTGGCTGCCCACTAGTTAGCAGCTTGTGTGCTAATCCATCTGTAACACACCCACTACAGCATAATAAAATTTTCGCTTTTCCTCAAGGGACAGAATCCCCAAAATCCTACGGGGGCCTAGCGTAGGCTAGTTCTTCCCTGTTCACCTCCCTATGATCGTGGGTTAGGACCACAGGCCAAACAAACTAGGCGCCTTTTCGTGTTTCGCGACTCAGCGATACAAGTGAGTCCAATCTTAAAGGTAGAATGGCGAGGGGGGGCTCCGGAATGAAACCCTGGCCGTAGATCTGGGTGCGCAGATTTTGGACATCCAGATCTACTCGCCACTTAACGACAAGGCACTAGCTCCCTTTCTTTAGTCCCTATCTCTATAGGACCACATACGTGCCTAAATGCAAGCGCCTTTCACAACTCGCGACCTCGCGAGTCGTGAGTTGAAGACCCTCGAATTTTCTTCACCAATCGTCGATACCCGAGATTTCGATATGGTATGGCCCCTCCTTATTAGCGCTCTCCACGCGTGACCACCGGTTAGGGCTAACTACTAGCCTTGCTCGCAACTTGCAAGTTCGCGAGTTGAAAGATTGGACCTCTGGGCCCTTCTTTTACAAAACCCCAAGACACGAAAGTCAGAGAAGGTTTGACTCCTTCCGGGCTTCTCGGAACTCGCGACTTCGCGACTTGAGTTGTTGGGCCTTTGTGCTCCTTTCTTACGAGAACTCGAAGTACGAGAAGTCAACAGGATGTTGACTCCTGTTTCAAACGACACGTGTCCACCACTTGTCACCACTTCTCCCTTTCTCTGGGCATCTTATCGTCACACTACCTGTCAACCACGTGGGTCCCACCAAACGGACATGCCACGTGTTGCACAAGCTCTCGCAACTCGCAAGCTCGTGACTTCTACAGTTGAAACTGATTCCCCTCAAACTCCGAGACCCCGATATGCGATATGGCGAGGAGGTCCTGACTCAATGGCTGCTCCTACTTCTCGCTATTCGGGACTTCGCGATTCCAAGGGTTTGGTCTTCCACTTCCAAACTCACGAATCCTCGATACGTGAAATGGTCAGATCTCTGCCACCTGTCCTCCAACATGGACGATCCTGATCCTCTCACGACTTCGCCGTTCGCGAGGTCGAAAGACTTCCCTCTATGACTCCCGATGTCCGAATCCCCGATATGGGCGATCTCGCGACACGGTCCGCTCTCAGACGAACGACTCAGATTTCCTCGGGACTTCGCTACTCGCGAAGTCAAGATACTCGCCTCTGTGAGTCCCGGTGCCCGAATCTCCGAAATGGATGATTCCGCGACACGCGTCCTCCTGTAGACGGACGGCTCAGATTCTTTCGCCCCTTCGGGACTTCGCCTTTAGCGGCCTCGCGAATCTTGAGGCAAGGGTTTTAACCCTTCAACTCGTGAATCCACGAAATGAGATTTCGCGAGTGATCCAACGGTCCAGATCACATCGCGATCTCGCGACTCGGGACTTCGTGACTCCAAGAGCCTCGTCTTCCACCTCCAAACTCACGAATCCCTGATACGCGAAATGGTCAAATCTCTGCCACCTGTCCTCCAACATGGACGGTCCCGATGTCTTCGGGACTTTCGGGACGTAGTCGAGTTCGCTCTCCCGCCTAAGTAAAGGTTGAGATCGACGGCTTATGGAGCTCCGATGGGTCCCTGGGATCTACGATCCAGGATCCCATCGCTATTTGCGAAGGCTGAAAGGGTGAGGTGTTAACGCCTACGCTCCTTCTCTAGATCCGTCGGTGTTGACAGGCTTGGGGTATTCTCGAAAGGATTCCGACCGTTCATTTACCAAGCGATAGGGTATTTTCTTTCTATATTTGAATCTCGCTATCCTTTCTGAGCTTGAATCACAAAGTTCAAACTCTCGGAGCTTCAAGCTCCCATGACCTCGAGACCTTAGAAAGCTACTCTTTCTTGCATAAGGGTTCCAGACCCGGATTGCATGAACCCTTAGACGGTTCTCGGGCAATTATCCCTGATCTTAATCGAGTCTCTGGTAAGGTTCAGTACGGTTACAAGGTTTATGGGGTAATTCTCGGAAAAGAGTACTCTCAAGGGGCCTTCCTAGAATATTACGAGAAACTAAGCAAATAAGACGATTCTTGGTGGAGCGAACTCATGTCCCCGACTCAATCATTTGTGCAGAAAACAGCTATGGCATGTACGCATACACAGGCATCCATTCTATTAAATCAAATGTTAGGTAAATACTTCTATTCAAAACTATTTACAAGCACATAAAGCTGAACATGTGATTATGGCATTAACTTCAAATAACACTTATCAGAAATAACACCAGAGGTGATGCATCTGCTGAGAGGGGTGCTCGTTTCCACCCAATCGTAGGCTCAGTGACTCCCAACGGATTTACCACTAGCCACCCCCGAGCTGAGACCACGATGCTGCGAGATTGCGTCTCGGTTGCTAGTGATCGAGAACGAGGGTTACTCTCCCCCTTCTTTGCTATCACTGACTCTGCATATCTCTAGAGTTCTTCCTCCTTCCCTCGTGTCTGCCCCCTCCGCGCTTCTTCCTCACGCATTTCCCCCTTGCGAGGTTGCGTGTGGCGCGATTTCCCTCGCGGTGGTCAGGCCCGAGGCTCCTATGGATGGGCGGTTCACTTCCCCCATCCCTCATTAATTCCTGAGGAGCCATCTACCTACCAATCTGCGAGTAATTTATTTCGGGCCAGCGAGCCGCTCTTGGTTCTCCGGGCTAGTGAAGTCCAAATATGGTATTGGTTTCGGTGGAAGTTATCGCCACCTTTCGAGGTGCCTTCCACCACCTTTCTTCAGCCATCGTGGTCTCTTTTTCAACATATCCCCTCTCAGCAGTCCTGCAATATATATTTATTCATAATATTATTCACATTCATCGACCTTTTTCACAAGGTCCATTCACATCACACATTCACATTTTTGAGTTTGCCACAGTTCTTGGCCAGTATAATTATTTTTACAAATTGGGGGAAACAGGGTGTTACACCATCCTTGATCACATCTTCAAGAACACAAGTATCCTTGACAAACTGCATAATACCACATTTCTTTGAAATGGGATTGACTGCATATGTTCGCAAAGACAACTTCCTCTTAGCACAAGAAGAATCCCTAGACAAGATGGTATTCATAACATCAAATAACTGTTCAATTCTTTGGTCCAATCTCAAATCCTCTCTGCCCTTTACAACAAACTTATAGTCTTTCTCAACGGATCCTCGCATTTTCAGAACCTTAGGCTGCTGTTTGGAGCTCAAACATAATAAAGTCTAACCAAGGCTAATTAATTTTACATGGAAACTGGGGTCTGGCTTCATAAAACTGCTATTGATTCTAGGTATCTCAATAGATGTTTTAATGTATTCTTCCTTCTCATAAATAGATGGATAAACTGGACTTCGTGACAGAAAACTGCTTTGTTTGATGCACTCATGAGATTCATCATAATCAACCATCCAATTTGAAAGAGAGCTTAAGCTGATTTTTCTAGTTTGCAAGTTATTTTGACATTTTACCAAGCTTGCCATCACATCTTTTATGGCTTCAGAGTAACTTTTTTCATCCATGGAAATCAATTTAATTCCATTCTCACCTAAGGACTTCAAAACCTTTTTAGAATAATCATGGGAAAACTTTAGATTATACTCCCCTGACTTGTGATTATCATCAGACATAGCTCTAACATCTAAACAATCTTGAAACAGGTCATGAAATGCTTCCTGAGCCCCCTTGTTATCCCTACGCTCAAGCAGTTTTTCAAATGGGTAAGTCCATTCCGCAAACGTTGCTCTGGGAAAGTAAGGTCTTCAAGAGCCCGAGTGAATCCTTTTATAACTGGATTATGTAAGAGTCTTTTATAACCTTCAGTTCAAACAAAATTAGAAGTCGAGTTTTGTTTAGTGGATTAGACCTTCAAATCTGTAATATCTCTTAATTTTCAATCCTCAAAGAACTTAAAAGATGCATCCATCAAGGAATGACATTCGGAATTAAATTGTTTTCAGTGTTGTTAATGCAGTGAACAATGGTTAAAGAAGTCTTAGCATTTACTGCCCATTAAGTATGTTTGAAAGCATATTCTAGGATTTG
>JASDQU010948750.1:32759-47952 GCA_032191745.1 Picea mariana
TTTACAAAATCTGCAGGTTACCAAAGGCTTGGAGGAGTGGATTTCAGATCTGGAAATCCATTTTTTCAGCCATGTAAAGCTTCTTACATTTTTTGTTTTCATTTCCAACCATATATCTATCAATTTCTAGCATTATTTTCATCCAAAATTGCAAATCTAATCTCTATTTCAGTTTCATATTTTTTTTTATAAATAATATCTGTTAATTATGCTAATATAAAACAACTTTTCAAATCATTTTTAGTAATTTCCAGCAAGAAAAACTTGCTGTTTTTTGCAGGTTTAAGGAGAATTTTTGCATATTTTTGGTCTCTAAAGACTCAAGGAAGCATCCAAGAGTTTGGGTGCCAAACCCTCTTCTCTATTCTTACTTTCTAAGCATTGTAAACAATCCAAGAGAGTCTCTTGAACTTGCATTCTCTCTTAAAGTGTAAATAAGTTTTTGTGTTTTGCCCACACCTTGCATAGTGATTGGCATTGCCATCCATGCAATATTGTGAAGGCTAGATTAAAATTTAATTTTATGTTTTACTTTTATTTACCCACCTCGGCCAAAACTAGTAGGTTTGTCCTCCATCTTGTGCCATAGTTGTGAGGTTGTTATTTTAATTTCAAGTCAGTTAATTTATTTAATTTCCCCCATGTTAATCTTATGGTAGCTTCGGGAGGTATGAACCTCTATTGTGACTTATGACGAGACTAGAATCCTTCAGAAGGAAGCAAAGAATTGAAGGAAACCCTAGACAAGTTGTCGGCTGGACAAATACACTTAAAATGAATTTATTGATACCCAGAAGGAGAAGTCGGCCCCAGTTAGCTTGCCCAGTTCACTATAAATACAGGCTGCTAGTTTTCATTATTCATCATCTCAGTAGTTGCAGAGAGAGCCAAATTAGCACAGACAATTGCACGCAGTTGTAGTTTTGGTGCGCAAGTTTCTGGGAGAGCTGGGAAAGTGGTGCGCTAGCTTCTGGGTGGGATCATCTGTTCAACTTAGTTTCTATTTCTTGCTTGGTGCATTAACCTCTCTTGGCTATTGGATTGCTACCAGGATTCTCTTCTCGGTCAAGGTCAAGGTGCTCGGAGGGTGGCTTAGGCAAGTGGTTGGGTGATGAGGGTATCGTCAATGGTAAAACGAGCACAATCTTCTATATTCTCATAGGTTATGGGCCCACACCCGTTCAGTCAGCCTAAAATGCTGGAAGGAAACATAGCCGCTAGATATTGAGCTCGTTGAGGAACTGTGGCTAGGGTTACTAGCAGGAGAAACTTCCAAAGCACTACAGCTAGGGTTACTAGCAGAAGCAGTTGCAGAAATCCTAATTCTCAGATCCGACACCTTGTGATGGAGCATCTCGCTCAAGGAGAAGATATTCAGATGCGCCCTAAGTCAGCGCAACTATTGACTCTCTCAGAAGATAGAAATGACGAAGTTGAAGTTTTGGATCAAGACATGACCAGTTACCAGTCAACTGAAGACATGTGTGAAACAATCAGTCTCTTACACTACTCAACACTTACCGGGACAATTGAAGACGATATGTGGATAATCGACAGTGGAGCTTCCAGGCACATGACGGGAGATCAAGCTAGACTCTCAAATCTCAATGAGAGAAAGACATCGTACAAAGTGGAGCGTGGAGACAAAAGCACTTACCCCGTCGAAGGATTTGGACAAGCCTCCGTCAAGTTGGAATCAGGTAATCATGTTCACTTAAGCAATGTTTTATATGTACCTGGTTTAGAAAAGAATCTTGTATCAATATCATGTTTAGAAGACAAAGGAAACAAAATAGCCTTCATGGATGGAAAAGTGTTATCATGGCATAAGAATTCCAGCATAGAAGATGCTAGGGTTATTGGAAGACGTGAAGGAAATCTGTATAGACTACTAGAACGAAATGAAGAAGCTCTAGTACATGACGAAGTCAACACTAATGAGCTTTGGCATAGAAGGTATGCTCATATCAATTATCAAGCATTACCTTTCCTCAGAAAGATGGTTGAAGGAATACCAGAATTGAAATCCACACACGAAGGAATTTGCAAGGGATGTGCCCTTGGGAAGAATATCAAGAAACCATTCCCAAGCAACAATAACAGATCTAAGGAAACCCTAGATCTAATACACTCAGATGTTTGCGGTCCAATGCCAGTCAGATCTTTAGGAGGATCCCTCTACTACGTAACCTTCATAGATGACTATTCAAGAAAGACGTGGCTGTATGTACTAAAATCAAAAGACAAAGTATTCAACAAGTTCCAAGAATTCAAGGCAGAAATAGAAAACCTTACGAACAAGAAGATCAAGACATTCAGAACAAATAATGGAGGAGAATACACCTTGAAGGAGTTTGTTGCATTCTGCAAATCAGCAGGGATTAGGAGGGAGCTGACTGTTCCGCATAATCCTCAACAAAACGGTGTAGCAGAAAGAAAGAACAGATCTATCGAAGAAACAGTAAAAGCCCTATTGAACGATCAAGATCTATCCATGTTTCTATGGGGAGAAGCAGCAATGACGACAATATATGTACAGAACAGAAGCCCTGATCGCATATTGAAGGACATGACACCAGAAGAAGCATTCTCAGGTAAGAAACCTAACGTAGAAAACTTAAGAATATTTGGATGTCAAGTTTACTCTCATATTCCCAAAGATAAAAGAAATAAACTAGAACCCTCAGGAAAGAAGGGGATATTCGTGGGATATAGTGATTCATCCAAAGTCTACAGAATATATATTCCAGAACAACACAAGATAGAAGTAAGCAGAGACGTAACATTCAATGAAAGGATGGCCTTCAGAAAATCTATTGAAGAAACTATAGAAGAATAAGAAATTGAAGAACCAAATGAAGAAAACACAGTAAGCGAAAATAATGAAAAGGATCAACCTGATCATCCCATGGAGCCATGTGAGAACATTGATTCAGATAATATACCAAAGAACAAGAAACGACCAGCTTGGCTTGAAGCCACATTACAAGACGTAGAAAGAATCAAGGTTCCAGAAGGAACATCCTGGAAGAGTAANAAGACTGAAAAGATTCTCAAGTTATGCAGCATACATGACAAAGCTTCTAGATGAAGAACCTACTACATTCGAAGAAGCAGTTAAAAAGGGACAATGGAAAGAAGCTATGGCAGAAGAACGTCAGTCCATTATGAAAAATGAAGTATGGGAAATTGTACCCAGACCTAAAGAGAAATCAGTGGTAACCTCAAAATGGGTATACAAGATCAAACATGCAGCAGACGGAAGCGTGGATAAATATAAGGCAAGATTCGTGGCCAGAGGGTTCTCCAAGAAGGAGGGAGAAGACTATGACGAAACCTTTGCTCCGGTGGCAAGGTATACCTCCATCAGAGCTATCATATCTCTTGCCGCTTCCATGGGATGGAATCTACACCAGATGGATGTAAAGACAACCTTTCTCAACGGAGCTATTGAAGAAGAAGTGTATATTGAACAACCTCAAGGATTCGAGGTACATTCCAGAGACACTCACATTTGTAGATTGAAGAAAGCTCTATATGGACTCAAGCAAGCTCCAAGGGCTTGGTACACCAGAATGGACAGCTATCTAACAAGACTCGGTTTCTCCAAAAGTCATGTAGATCCAAACCTTTACTACAAAGTCGTGGATAATGCACCTGTCATTCTACTATTATATGTTGATGATCTATTCATAACAGGTGAAGAATCTCTAATCATCCAGTGCAAGAAGGATTTATCCTCTGAATTTGATATGAAAGATCTAGGTCTCATGCACTATTACTTGGGACTAGAAGTATGGCAAAAGCGTGGTGAAGTATTCCTTGGACAAGGAAAGTACGCAATAAAGATCCTTCAGAAGTTTGGAATGATGGACTGTAAATCCATGGACACTCCTATGAATGCGGATATAAGAAAAGTGAAAGTCTCAGATTTCGATCCAGTAGATCCATCTCTATATCAACAACTAATTGGATCATTGATGTATTTAGTAAATACTCGACCTGATATTTGCTTTGTTGTAAATACATTAAGTCAGTTCCAGGTGGAACCTAGACAAGAGCATTGGATAGTTGCAAAGCATGTCCTAAGATATATTCGTGGGACAATAAACTATGGCTTGAGATATACCGCATTCAGTGATATCCAACTTCATGGATTCACAGACTCTGATTGGGCAGGAAGTGCAAAAGATAGAAAGAGTACTTCAAGTATGTGTTTCAACTTGGGCTCCGTATGATATCTTGGGGCAGCAGGAAATAGAAGTCAATCGTACTCAGTACAACAGAAGCAGAGTATATGGCAGCTTGTCAAGCATGCACAAAAGCGGTATGGCTAAGGAAGTTAATCTCTGATTTATTTGATTAGACTCCAGAATCGACCATAATATATTGTGATAATCAGAGTTGCATAAGATTATCCGAACATCCAGTGTTTCATGAAAGGTCGAAGCACATTGAGATCAAATACTACTTTATTCGAGATAAAGTCCAAGAAGGAGAGGTAAAGCTCGAGTATATCCCCACTGATGAGTAGACAACAGATATCCTGACAAAACCTCTATCCAGAATCAAGTTTGCATATTTCCGAGAGAAGATGGGGATCGTGGAAATAACTCCCTTAGCTGAAAGAGAAGATTCTCCAAGCTAGAGAAGGTACGGAAAAACATTCTTGAAGAACATTTATTTTTGTGATTTAAATAACTCTCCAGTTAGGAGGGAGCACTGAAAACATTATTCATTTTTATAATTGAAAATTAGTCCAGATTGGATAGATGCTTTCCTGTTCGGAAAGTGGATTGAGATTTCTGACAGACAGTGACTTCCCATTGTAGTTAACATGGGAGGCAGACTGATTGCTGATGTATCATAGACAACGAATTCCCATTGTGGTTAACATGGGGAGTGGTCTAGGACAGTCATTGTTCTTGGCAGTCACTCTGAGTAGTGGTCAAGAAGAATGGTCCGCCCCACCGGGCAGTCATTCTTTTGAAGTTCACAGTTGTGAGCAGTTTCGAAGAATGTTTCGTTTTGGAGGTTGATGCAGGACAAACATTCCTCAGGGTAGACTCATTCTCTCTAGGTTACACTTTGTTTAGTGTCGGAGGAATGGCCAGGGTGGGGAATGGTCCGGACAGTTATTCCTTAGGGTAGACTCATTTTCTCCAGGTTACAATTTGTTTAGTGTCGAAGGAATGGCCCACGGTGGGGAATAGTCCAGGCTCAACAATCAGGGACAATCATTCCTTAGGGCAGACTCATTCTCTCTAGGTTACACTTTGTTTAGTGTCGGAGGAATGGCCCAGGGTGAGGAATGGTCCAAACATTTCTTAGGGTTTATACATTCTGTCTAGGGTGCACTTTAATTAGTGTAGGAAGAATGGCCCAGGGTGAGAAATGGTCTAGGCTCAGAAATAATAAATAATCCTTCTTCCTTGTTTGAGAAGAATGGGGCAGATAGCCCATTGTTGATATTCTATACTGAGGGCAGACTTTCTTTCAGATCTCACAGACGTGAATGAAAGATTGGCCCAGATGATTCAGTTTTTATCATAACATTATTTCTATGCAGGTTGCTATTAGATGTTTGTTAGGAAGAATATATATGCTACTGTGGTGGATTTGTTCCACTATTTGTGATTATGTTTCACGGTTGGAGTAGTTGCGTACTACCTGAATAGACACAGGTGTGTTCTATTAAATGATATTGTACCAGTTGTCATAGGAGATTATCCAATTGGATAATAATGACAGGTGCTCGTAGTGCTACCAGTTGAATGGTCTGTTGTGCTCAAGACAATACCTCTAGCTAGGAGGGAGTGTTAATGTTATGGTAGCTTCGGGAGGTATGAACCTCTATTGTGACTTATGACGAGACTAGAATCCTCCGGAAGGAAGCAAAGAATTGAAGGAAACCCTAGACAAGTTGTCGGTTGGACAAATACACTTAAATTAATTTATTGATACCCAGAAGGAGAAGTCGGCTCCAGTTAGCTTGCCCAGTTCACTATAAATACAGGGCGCCAGTTTTCATTATTCATCATCTCAGCAGTTGCAGAGAGAGCCAAATCTGCGTAGGCAGTTGCAGTTTTGGTGCGCAAGTTTCTCGGAGAGATGGGAAAGAGGTGCGCTAGCTTCTGGGTGGGATCATCTGTTTAGCTTAGTTTCTATTTCTTGCTTGGTGCATTAGCCTCTCTTGGCTATTGGATTGCTACCGGGATTCTCTTCTCGGTCAAGGTCAAGGTGCTTGGAGGGTGGCTTAGGCCAGTGGTTGGGTGACGAGGGTATCGTGAATGGTAAAACGAGCACAATCGTATATATTCTAACACCCCACACCTTGCATAGTGCTTGGCTTTTCCATCCATGCAACATCGTGAGTGCTAGTTTAGGTTTTAACTTGTTGTAAAGTAATCAAATTGGTGCCTCGACTTTGCCCCGTATTCCCTCCCCTTGCCACTTTGTGGATCTTGGGTAACTAAGAAAAGACAAAGGATTGAGAGGATATATTAATTAGGCACCCGATTTATTATTGCTTCTACCACCAAAAAAGGTGACTTGAGAGGCTAGAAGGGGTTGAAGTTGGGGACAGTTTCACGGCACTACGTGTCCTTGTTGAGCGCCCAAGCATTCCAGATTTGACCTGTGGAACTAGGGAAGAACCTTGTTTGTTCTTCTTATTGAGCACCCAACACTTCCTTTTGGTTGAAGGGATAAGAATTAGGGGTAGTCACATAATGTAGCCTTGCATCTTTCACACTTAATCTTTCCCTTAATTCAAGAGAGACCTAAACTTGCTAAAATCAACCTACACATTCTTTCACAACATTTACTTTTCAAGCAAGTTACTTTTTCAAGCAATTTACTTTCCAACAAATTCTTTAATTGTGGATATTTACTTGTTCTAAAACATTCTTTACTTCGAGCATTCTTTATTTATTTGAACATAATTGGTCTAAGTGTAAAGTTATTTATTGTGTAGATATTTCGTAACATTGTTTCACTCTTGTATAATTGTATAGTTGTTGTATACCTCATTAAATCAATTTTGGGTAATCTTTAGGCACTGGTCTAATTGTTGATTTGCAAATAAAGGGTTTGCTTGTCATTAAAGGAACTGCACATTTGTATTTGCTTCCTGTCATTGGGTTGGGTTTTCTTAATTAACAACTAAATTAACTCCTAGAATTAAAACAAACTTTCACATAGTTTAATAGGGTCTACCCCCCTTGGCTTACTTAGGAGTGAGCCTAGACGGAAGGAGTCCAGATGTAGGTGACAGTGGGTCTGGATTCAGGTTTGCGTCTCCAAGGACACACCAAGTGGGTTGCAGACTTCTCCATGCTTGTAGGTGTATATAAGGACGATAACATGGAGGATCAATTTTTAATCAAGGATTAGAAAATTATCACATTATTAATCAACAATCAGTTCCATTTCTCAGTGCTTCTATAATTGTATAGTCTGTCAAGAAAAAAACAATTTGCAGCAGAGTCAAGTGAATATGTTTTGAGACTTTGTTTGTAAATCCATTCTGCCATGTTCCCACTCAATAACAGTGCATTTTATTAATATAAACTTTATAAATAATAGAAATAATAAATTTTAATTAGATTATCTAAAATTATATATATATAATATATATCAAATTTTTATTAATACTAATTTTAATCTAACTATATTATATTAATTTATAAACTAAATCACTATTATAAATAATTTAGTTGAAACTCAATTGTGATCTTTTTCCATATATATATATATATAATATATATATATATATCTGGAAAAAGATCACAAATTGTATTATATTTATGAACTTAAAATTTTAGTGTGGCGATGTGATTCCTCCATTCATGGCGGAGGGGTATGGAAAACCTTTTTTTTTTGTTAGCTAAATATCCCTGATTTGCGGGATTGGCCTGTGGCTGAGATGCCATGACCCAGGGGCATCTAAGCCGTCAAAATCACCCGGGGATTGCACTCGGCCTCGACCGCACCAGCCCTTATCATGGCTGGATTTGAGGTGTCCCCAGAGGTTTCGAACCGGTGACTTACAGAGTGCCTTAACAACGCACTCCCTCACTGATTGCCCTACACCATGGGGACCAGGGGTATGGGAAACTTATACGAAGGGATTTCGTCAATTATCTGTTCCACTGTACAATAGCATGATGATTACCCTTTCGACAAGTCGTATGTGGTGTCCCTTGTGACCATTTGAGCAACCATTTGAAAGGATGTGTTTCAACAGTTTGAGGGAATCCAATCGTGGGAGGGGACCTTTGAGAGACATTGAATTTTTGAAGGCATAAGGTAAACCGTAAACAGTTAACAAATTTCAACAAATTTTCCCTAAAAACAATGAATTTACAGGGAAATTTCACTGTGAAATTAATTGGAAATGAGATGCTCTCTATTCAACCGGATTGCATGGATGATTTTGAACAAAATTGTTCCCAATCCAATCCAATTCGGTTATTTTATTTTATTTTTTTATCTTAAACCGTGGGTGGGGTCGAGGGATGGCTGACACCGTATAACATACTGTATACTATATACCAAAAACATTTATCATTTATCATTTAACATACCGTATAGTATATACCAAAACCAACTCAAGATCATTGCCAAACCAACTCCAAGCTCACTCTAAATCACTGTTATTCAATGCTGCTCCAAAACTGCAAATGCTCACAAATGCTCAATGAGAGAAGTGTGACTGTGTGAGGCAAATAAAGGGGGTAGGGCTATATTTATAGTGTTCATTTAGGGTTTTAGAAACCAAACTTCAATTAATTTTTTTTTTTAACCTATGGGTCGTGGTGGGTCTGAGGGTTTGACTCGTCTGAGTAGGTACGGACTGAAGAATTTTGAGGCCTTTAGAGGCTGCCAACACAGGTCTGTCATTGGCACTGTTTTGGGACTATTTGATGGTCACTTACAGGTCTGTTTTAGGACAGACTTAAGACTGCCTCCAATGCTGATATCATGCTCATTAATGCTGTTGTTATAAGGTTTAATTTAGGAAAAGTTTGCTGTTCAAAAATTAGTCTAACAGTCATTAAACATGAGATACACATCTTGATCTTTTCCACTTAAATGCTGATAATAAAATAAGCCAACCACAAAAATTTTACTCAAATATTTTTGGTCAACATGACCCTGGAAAAACCTAAGGGGAAAACCAATGAAGAGGAAATTTATTATGGAACCTATAGGAAAAATATTACAGCAGAGATTACAACCAACTTATCTCAAGATAGCTGCCTAATCTCCCTTGAAAATCGAGCCAGCTATTCCTGTAGTTTGAGCCAACACCTTACTTCTAAATCACGCCCTCTTTTCCTGTATTCACTACTGTCCTTTCAATATTCACAACAGACAACAAACAATAGGAAAAGCACCCTGCACCAGACCTCAAGCTTCCTAGGAATCCACGGCCTCTTCTCAGCAAGTGTGCTCTTTTCTTCTCTCCTTGCATCCTCCTCCTTCTCCTCTTCTCAGCAAGTGCACCCTCTTCTTCTCTCCTTGCGCCCTCCTTCTTCTCCTCACTCTCTCAAGTGGACAATGCGTTGTCATTCTTCTCCTCTCTTTGCTTTTTG
The DNA here is from genome assembly GCA_032191745.1 of Picea mariana. Taxonomy (NCBI): domain Eukaryota; kingdom Viridiplantae; phylum Streptophyta; class Pinopsida; order Pinales; family Pinaceae; genus Picea; species Picea mariana. The sequence goes on from JASDQU010948750.1 coordinate 42,359, forward strand.
TTATCTCATTAAGATAACCTAGGAATCAAAGGCTAGGATTAAATCTTAGCTTTCTAAGATCAAGGGTGGAAATTAAATCTTCCCCTTTACTTAAGTTTCCTAAGTCACTTTTCTCATTAATGAGTTCATAAAGTCACCTTGACTTTATAAAATAAAGTAAAGTTAGGGAGGAGTAACTTTCCCCCTTTAGTGTTAGGCACATCAATAACACTAGGGGACCACTTCCGAAGGTACCAAAACTTAACACTCCCTCTTACCGAGGAAAGTGTTCTTCACCACTCCCATCTTGTCTCTGAAGTAGACATGCTTGCCCCTTGGCAAAGACTTCGTGAGAATGTCTGTAATCTGCTCATCAATAGATATGTACTCAAGCTGAATTGTTCCTCTTTGAACCCAATCACAGATGAAGTGGTATCTGATCTCTATGTTCTTTGACCTGTCATGAAAGACTGGATTCTTAGAGAGCTTGATGCAACTCTGATTATCACAATAAATAGTTGTAGGCCTCAACTCATGACCAAATAGACCAACCAATAACTTGCGAAGCCAAATAACCTCGTAGTTGGCCTGGCTAGCTGCCATATACATTGGCTCAACAAAACTCAGTGCCACTAACTTCTGTTTCCGGCTGAACCAAGAAACAATTACTGATCCCGACCCGAAACAACACATTGAAGTGCTCTTCCTATCTACTGCACATCCTGGCTAGTCTGAGTATGTATAGCCAATCAACCCGACCCCATCACCTCTAACGTAGTCCCGACCATACTCCACTGACCCTGCTATGTACTTCAAAACATGTTTTGCTGCTATCCAATGCATTCTCCAAGGCTCCACCATATATTGACTGAGTGTTCAAAACAAAACAAATATCTGGTCTAATGTTGACCAGATACATCAATGAACCAACCAACTGACGATATCTCATGGCGTCCACCAACTCAAACTCAAAAGCACTAAGCTTCCTCCAGTTGGTGACCATAGGTGTCGACATGGGTCTGCAATCCTCCATCCTCCATATGCTTAGAATATCCGTTGCATACTTCCCCTTTCCTATTAAGACATGCCCATCCTCCTGTCAAACCTCCATACCCAAGAAATAATGCATCAGTCCTATGTCCTTCATCTCAAATTCTGAAGCAAGACCCCTCTTGGAATCAACTATGAGCTCCTCCCCTCTAGTGATAAACAAGTCATCAACATATAGGATAAGAATTAGAGTATCCTCTCCATAAGCAATGTGATAGAGATTTGGATCTGCCTCACTCTTCTCAAAGACCATCTACAACAAGTAAGTGTCAACCCTGGAATACCAAGCTCGTGGAGCTTGCTTTAGACCATACAATGCCTTTTTCAAGAGGCACACGTGGGACTCTCTCCCAAACACCTCGAACCCCTATGGTTGCTCAATGTATACCTCCTCTATAAGACCATTCAGAAATGTTGTCTTCACATCCATCTGATGGATCTTCCAACCCATCTCTACTCCAATGGGCCATAATACCCTTGATGGAAGTATATCTCACAACTGGTGCAAATGTCTCATCATAGTCAATCCCCTTAACCTAAGAGAATCCTCTCGCCACAAATCGAGCTTTGTGTTTCTCAATTTTGCCATCTGCAACATAATTAATCTTGTATAGCCACCTGGAAGTCACCATTGACTTCCCCTCTGGTCTAGGCACCACCTCCCACACATCATTCCGCATGATGGAATCATACTCCTCTTGCGTGGCATCTCTCCAGACTTGTTGGTCTACTACCTGCTCAAAAGTAGTGGGCTCGGAATCTGTGATGCTAGTCATCATGGCCAAGTAGGAACCAAACCTCTCTGGTACTCTACTCTCTCTCATCAACTTCTGGGGCTCACCAACATACTCCTTATCTTCCTTCAAGGTCTCTTGAAACCATCTCGGTTTCCTCTTCCCTGAAGTAACTTCCTGTGGAGCAGTACCCTCATGCCCCTCAATCTCATCCATAGATCTCACCATAGATGTCTGAGATCCTGAAGCACGTGCACGTGTGGTCTGTGTACCAGACACCTGCGATATTGTAGGTGTACTGGGTGGACCAGTCACCCCTGAACTCGGTGTAATAGGCACCTATGGCTGTGTCCCCTGTGATGTATCAGCCTGCATCTATGGGACCTCCTCAACTCTGTCTCTCAACTCACAATATCTATGAAAGGCTCTATCCTCCTCGAATGTAACATATCTCCTCACAATAACTCTCCTCAGTGATGGTATGTAGATCCGATAGGCCTTTGAGACCCCACTGTATCTAGGATCCCCTTCTTTAATGTGGGATCCGACTTTGTCCTCTTCTCAAAAGGGACATGAGAGAAAGTCAGACACCCAAATATGCGAAGGTGTCCAACATATGGCCTCCTCCCAGTGAAGGCCTCCTCAGGAGTCTTGCTCCCCAGAGCTCTATGTGGACTCCTGTTTGCTGATACACTACAGTACTGCAAGCTTCGGCCCATCGGAAAAATAGTAACCCCTGATCATGCAACATAGATCTCGCTGCACCAACAATAGTCCTGTTCTTCCTCTCAACAACCCCATTGTGTTGGGGGTTGTAAGAGACGGTCAACTGTCTCCTAATACCCTTCTGGGTGCAGAAGTCTCTAAACTCCGTGGAGGTATACTCACCCCCATTGTCTGACCTCAAGACTTTGATCTTTCTCCCTGTCTGGTTCTACATAAGAGCCTTAAACTCTTGGAACCTCTTGAAGACCTCACTCTTGGTCTTCAGGAAATAGATCCAGGTCTTCCTAGAGTGGTCATCAATGAATGTCACATAGTACTCACATCCACCCAAGGAAATTGATGACATGGGCCCGCGCACATCGAAGTGTACCAAATCAAGTATCCTAGCTGATCCACTGTCACTGCTCGAAAGACAATCTTGGTGTACTTCCCAAGAGCACACCCTCTGCACACCTCCTAATGCTGAGTGCCAAACTGTGGAAATCCTGTCACAATCTCCCTCAACACCCTCGGAGCTCCATGATGCAAGTGAGCAATCCGCCTATGCCAAAGCTCACATAAGTGACTGCTGTTGTTGCTACCAGCCAAAGCATGTAATGGCTGAAAGATGAGTCTGTATAGTTTCCCATCACGAGTCCCAATCACTTTGGCTAATGTGATACTGGACCCCTTAGGGTCTATGAGGACCTCGTCATATTGGAAAGACACCTCAAATCCCCTATCCTGAATGGTGGAAACTGATATCAGGTTCTTCTTCAGCCTAGGGACATACAAGATGTCCCTGAACACCTATGTCTCAGTTTCTTGCTCTTCGGGTCTAACTTGGTTCTCTTAACATCTGGAATCCAGGCATAAACATTAGAACCAAAAACCTTAAAATGACTAACTCTGGGCTTCCTCCTGGACCATGCTTCCTTTAGATTCTTCTGCTTCACCTCCATCATCAGATATTTATTCAGTAGGTATATTGCTGTGAACACTACTTCAACTCGCAACCTATTTGGAACACACCTGTTTTGCATCTTACACTTGGCCATCTCTATGATTGTGCGTTTTTTCCTCTCAACCAATCCATTTTGCTATGGAGTGTAGGGTGTAGTGAATTGTCTTTTAATCCCATGTTTAGCACAAAAGTTATTGAATTCTTTGGAACAAAATTCCCCACTGTTATCAGACCTAGGGATGATAATGTGACAACATGACTCTTTTTCTGCTAAGGCTTTAAACTTTTCAAACTCATTAAACACATTAGATTTCAATTTCAAAAAATACACCTCCATCTTCCTACTGTACTCATCAACAAAAAAAGAAATACCTGGCACCCGTGACAGATGCTGTGTTCATTGCTCCATAGACATTTGCATGAACCAATTGAATGACTTGAAATATCCCTGATCCGGCTGCTCAAGATATTTGCTACTGTTCTTCTGCTCTGGCGTGCAGATCTGATACACTGGGGGTTTCTGGATGCGTTTTAGCTGTGTGATTGAGATGTTCTTCGGTTATTGTGTTTGCATGTTGGTTATTGTGGTTGCATGTTGGTTATTACATGTGCATGTTGCATAATGAAGGTTTAACAATCATATAAAGACGCATGCAAGAGTATAGAATGTCAACTGCTCAATATCATGAATAATAATCGTTCATGCATGGAAATACAAATAGCCTACTGAAAATATAGAGTCTAGACGTCAGTCAGATTTCCTGGATCTTCACTGGAATACAATCAAATAACAAAGAAATACCCGTGACCGTAAGAAGACAGCAGATATGCTGCATGCACGGATGGATAGGCAAAATGAGCGATCCCGGAGAAATACGGTAATCGCTACCAGCTGGAAAACTCGATCTAAAGAATCCACCGTCAGAATGGGCTCGAAACTGCTCCAATCAATGCGCCTTGGCCTCTACACTGGAATAAATGTCTGTCGGAACTCGGATCGGACCTCTACGACACTAGATCTGGACCCCTAGGGGGTTTGCGCCCCTCCTTGGGCACTGAATGCGCCCCAAAGGATTCCACCGTTGGAATCGGTTGCTATATAGCTCAAAACGATCGTCTCGTCCAATGATGAAATGGGTCGGAAGGGTTTGGCCGGATCTGATAGGGAACACTTGCATGCAACGCCAAACGTCTGTCCGGAATGACTGCGCCCAAAATGGCTGGATGAATCGATCTGCAAGATTCCACCGTTGAAATCTGATGATGAATGGCTCAATGGAAGCGCCCTGGCTGGATCTCTACTGGGTCGGAATGAATCTGCAATCGGGACAACGGTCTACTGCAGATCTTTGAACCCTCAAAATGACTTGCGCCCTCCTTGGCTGAGCTACGCCCTCCACAATAAACTCTCCTGAAATGAACGGTGAAATACCTGGATGGTATCTCCGATGGGCTATGGTGTGTCTCTCAACAACGAAACCGATCAAGGGTGGTGGTTTCCTCCAGAAATCCACAAAACAATAAGGTCGGCTCTCCTCCTCCTCTGGAAGCTCTCAACATCAAATCGTAACAATGCATAATGAGGAATTAGGTCAAATTCCTCTCTTTATATCTTTCCCGACCTAATTCTTCGTTGACATCACTTAACCTAGGCGCCTTTCCTCCTAAGTGATTTATTTGTCAATTAAGTCGCCCCTTTATCACCTTTTCATTCTAATTCTCCGTTGACTTAGGCTTAAGTGACTTTTCCTAAGTATTTTGGCTTAATTTATCGTTTAGCCTTAATTCCTCCTTATTTCTCCATCTGGTTCCCTGTTTGTGCCTGACTATAGTCTACGGGAACCTATAGACTACTAAGTCACTCCCTGCTGGCCTAATCTTGGCGACGAGACATCACAGTCCTCCCTTCCCGAGATTGCTTGTCTTCAAGCAACATCAATCCTTGGTGCTGCAGAATATGCTATCCCTCCCAAGTGGCATCCTCCACTGGAAGACCCCTCCATCTAACCAAAGACTCTCTGATGATCCTGCTCCTCAATTTGCGTTCTCTCTGCTGTAATACCTCCTCTGGCACTAGTTCCAACTGTCCCTCCTCATCCAAGGGTGGCAACTCCTGTGAAATGCTAATCTGCTGTCCCACCGCCTTTTTAAGGCAAGAGACG
>JASDQU010948752.1:0-12830 GCA_032191745.1 Picea mariana
CACCTTGAAGCCATATCCCGCCAGAGATTTAAACAACACAAAACAGAAAAAGTGACCGCCATTGCCAACGAAAAACGGCGATATTTACCTGAAAATGTTCCCAAACCCTTGCCACTGGTTACAGAAATACGTGAAACACTTCCTTTAGAACTTCGAGCTGCCATGTAGACACGAATGTAAAACACAATATCGGAGAAGGCCTTATATAACTGAATTTGTTATCTAAAATTCAGATGGCTTTTCCAAATCCAACGGTGACGAAGATGACCCGGAAAACATGGAAACATCGAGAGCGATAGATTATCCTGTAAGCTACATCTGTGTAGTCCGGGCAAATTGCCACACACGTAGCTTGCAAAATCAGACATAACAATCACAAGTCAAAAATTCACAATTTTTAAGATCGATTCATATTTTATAAATTATTATATTATATAATAAGATTATATTCGATATACAATTAAAAAATAAATARTAAATGTTTAGATCGATTMGTATTTTATAAATTATTTTATTATATAATAAAATTATATTTAATATACAATTAATAAATAATAATATATATTTAATAGAATATGTTAAAAAATAAATAAATTCAATTATTTTTATGAGTTTATTTGGTTTCAGAGTTGGCACATGCGCCACGTTCGGAGGAGTAAGATGGGACCACATCAATTCGGGGATTTTTATGTGATAATTCATTTCAAAATTCACAAATTTTAAGATCGACTCATATTTTATAAATTATTATATTATATAATAAGATTATATTCAATATACAAATAAAAAATAAATGTTTAGATTAGATCGATTCGTATTTTATAAATGATTTAATTATATAATAAAATTTTATTTAATATATAATATATAATTAATAAATAATATATATTTAATAGAATATGTTAAAAAATAAATAAATTCAATTATTTTTTTGAGTTTATATTTTTTAAAAGTAAGATAAAGTTTTGTTTGATACCATCAATGTTTGAATTTTGATACTTAACTTATGGAGATTGAACTTTGTGTAAGTTTAGTTTTGTGAAACATTTGATGTTTTAAGTGGACATTCCATTTGTTATTATGGATAAATAAAGTTGTGAGAATGATAAAAAAGAGAGTTCACTTCCTATCAATCAAGTGGAATTATAACTTTATGCTGAAGATGATAGTTTTTGGGACTTTAAGAAGAAAATGGTAAGAAAATAATTGGTTTGTTTTTAGATTTTGTTCCTAAAATTCATAAAGGTAATTTTTCATATTCAAATTTCTCATCAAATAAGTGAAATTATAATTTCTTCCTACTTAATTTTGGAAAAAATTTCAATGAAAAAATGGTTAAACTTGTTCACTTTTTAACTTCTTTATTTGATAAAGTGTGATGTTAAGGCATCATAGGTTCGAAACCTAAGGGGACAAAATATCCAGCCATGTTAAGGGTTGGTGTGGCTCACGCTGATTTTATTTAGGTTATTTTAATAATTTTGATTTTTTTTCTTTACCCTAAATACAACATAAATATACTTTGGATATTCTAGATTAGGGTTAATGACCTCTTTATACCATCTTAATTTTTTTTTATCCTCTAAGACTTTATCACATCACAATTTCTTCTTAAATAAAGATGTAAAAGTATTGTTAATTGTATCAATATTCTCCAAAGTGACCTCCTCCTCTATTCTCCAATGGTTTAGCTAAGACATAACATCGTTATGGCAAAACCTATTAAGCCGCAAGTGGATTTGACTGGAGTTTGAAGCAATTTTAGGAAGCCTCTTGTCTTTCATGTTAGTTATCTTGTGCTTGTACACTAGGTATCTAGTTATAACCATGCTCTCAATAGGTGAAATGATGGCTTATATGAGGAGGATAAGATAGGGCATATTTCTTTTAATTTTAAGATTATAAATTTTAAAACGCTTATGGATTTGTTTGATCATTCTCCATGATTCTCTAGAGAAGTTGCGTCCCCAAACTTCACATCCTTATAACAGTGACCAAAGTCTGAGAGAGAAGATGGTTTTTTCCATAACAAGAAGTTTTTTTATTTCCAATTGTTTTCAAAACCAAAATAGGCTTTCCACCCCCCATTAATTATTTTCTCAATGCTATAATTCTAGTTAAGTTATGGTTGAGGTCAACTTCAATATTTTTGTATGAAGTCACTTCCTCTAAGTTGTTATTGTCATGCACAAAATTAGCGTAAGTGATATATTTGGATTTGATTATCATAACCTTTGTTTTTTTAGTGTTTACTATCATTACATATACTAGAACATCAATTCTTGAGAATTCATAGTTGTTTGTCAATATTAGAGGGACAGTAGCCATAAAGAATATAATCATTAGCGTAAAAAAGAAGGATGATGACTATTCTAGCTAAAGTAGTGTCGACACAACCTATGTCTTCCAAACACGTCTCTAACTTGTCAATCTATATGCCAAAAAGGGTAGGGGACATTCAATAACCTTATTTAACTCTTACTGTTACAATTAATTTCTCCCAACCAATTGTTAGTGTTCTTGGACTTAGTAATAACATTCTCACGTACAACTTTATGACAACAACTCTCAACTCTAATGGAACCTTTAACTCTTGTCTATTCCAAAGGTTAGTTGTAAGAACCATGTCAAACACTTTCGCGGCACTTTCTTAAAGTCAAGAAAGAAACACAAGATGTTGCTTTATTATTATGGCATTCCTCTACAATCATCCTAAGTGTGACTAGGTGGTCTACAATTGAATGATAACTTCTAAAACCAACTCGACCTTAAGCCATTTTTTCTTGACTTTCTAACCATGCGATAATCTTCCTTTTTAGAATTATTCCATATAAATTGGCTAAAGAGGGATAATCACAATGGTCCTATTGTTAGAGGGGTTGTTTTTATCCCCACTTTTAAAAACAAGGGCAATGCGGCTTTTAGTCCATGGTTTAGGAAAACCTTGCTTCACTACTAAATTGAAGAGTTTGTGAATGTGAGGAATGAAGACATGATCTCCAATTTTTAGGATTTCTACTTGATATCTTTCAATGTCCTTAACTTTCCCTTTTGTAAGTTGTTTAACCCCAAACTCTATGTCTTCCAAAGTAAAAACCTCTTGCTTTTGTAATAAGGGTTTGAATGTTGTGCATGACATTAGCATATTCATAAATCTTTTTAATATATGAATTCCAATCCCTCAATGAAATCATATTATTTTCTTTAGATTTTACTAGTTAGAATTTTGCTACATATTATCTTTTTTTTTTCTTTAATAAGAAGTTTGTCTTGTTAGCTTATAGGGACTTATCAGAGGCTTCTTGCTAACTTTTCTAGCTATTTTGCACTCTTTATTATACAAAGGGTTGGGCATTGCATTTTCTTTTTTACATGAAACATTGTGAGAGTACTTGTTTATATAAGTTGATAATGTTGTTGTAAAAATATAATAGAAGTCTTCAATGTTTCCATTACTTAATAGGAGTTATATTTAGTTTCTTTGAATCTTTGGAAAACAAGTAGATTTTTTTATTATCGAAGATCGAGTGCTTTCATTGATAAGTTTTTGTTCAATGGGATTATTATGCACAACAAAGTTTAGATTTAGGATTAAAGGCCTATGATCCAAGTTTGACTCATGGTTGTTTAATATGTAAAAAATTAACTATTTGGTTGTATATGGGGATATCAAATATAACATAGTTTACCACACTATTGCCAAGCTCATGAATACAAGCCTTCATTAGATCATTGCGAATTATTAGGTATTGAGAGCTACAAATATTGATTAGTTCGAAACTGAAGTTGTAGCCCCAAAGTTCACATCCTTACAAAAGAGACCAGAGTCTCAGAGAAGAGATGTTTTTTTCCACAACAAGAAGTTTGTTGTTTTCCAATTGTTTCCAAAACCAAAATAGGCTTTTCACCTGATCCGAAAATGATCTTTTAAAGACTTGGTTAAGTATTTTGCATGAGTTGATTTGCCATTTAGAAATTGAAGAGAAGAAGAAGATTTAATGAAATAATGTTGCAACCATCATAAAGAATGTAGGATAGAAAGTACACATAAAAAACAACAAACCATAATGCCAAGATTGATAACGGAGTTCGACACAAGTTTTCCTACGTCTCCGGGCCTTTGTCTCAGTGGGGGAGACTTTCTTATTAATCTTCAATGCTACAAAATTACATCAGAAGTATATCAAATGGATTAAAAATTGGTCTGGTTGTGTTCTGCTCGACCTCAAGAATCCAACACAATTGACGACACTGAAAAAGGTTGAGCGTAGCTCTCGGAAATGGCCTCCAAAGTTCGTTTCCCTAATGGCTTCCCCGCATAAAAATGGCTTAAACTTCAAAATTATTCAACATTATGCTAATATGAACCCCTTTTGGACTGTTAAAAACCTTTGATTTATATATATCTTGAGTTGGGGGTCAACTCCCAACTTCCTCGCAAGATCTATCCTCAAAAAGGGCTCCAGATCCCCCAAAACTAGTCAAAATCTACAAAAATCAGACTAAATCAACATAAAAACCCAATTTCTATAGTTAAAAACCCACAAAATGGAAAATATGTGTGCCCCCCACCTTTGATTCAGGCTCCCGGTGATATGGGAAGTGCCATATGGCCATGCACTAACACTGGCGCCCTAGTCTTGTGTCATGGCTCCTGGTCTAGCACCCCTAGTCGCTTGTGAATGCCATGTGGTCAGGTGCCAATCCCAACAACGCCGTGCTCTGCTCCTGGTCCTGTGGGTCAGTATGTAACCATGGTCTGGTCGGTCAGGCTAGCCCCCCGCCGACCAGGCTCTAAACCCCCAAATCCCATACCATATCAATTCAAATAATTTTTTTGCCACCATAGGGTAAGCACCAAATGGTAGGCGAGCTGGTGGCCCGACCGACGCAGAGTATTTTCCCCTACCGAAGGTCGTAGCTTCGAGTCTTGGGAGGTTGTAACAATTTTTTTGACCAACCAACATTGGCCAAATCCGGGGTGCCACACAACGCCTTGTGATTGGGCCACGTGTCACCTCTCGATTGACTCGCACAATCCAGTCACTTCACAGTCACCCTGCCCAGTCATCTACACAGTCAACCTGTATGCCACATGTCAAGCCCACATCCTACGACCTGTCACCACGTCAACATCTGTACATCCATCTGTTGTGCCCAGATCTTGCCACCTGTCTCCATGTCAGCGTCCGTACAGCCACGTGTCACTTCCGTGCAATGCCATGTGTCAAATTTTTATAGGTCCAACTTAGCCCTGAAAATGCCAAAATGAGTGCCACATGGCATGCCTTGGTGCTGTCACGTGTACCTGCTGATGTCATCATGACATCATGCTGAAATCACCTACCACACCATGCTGACATATTGCTGATGTTAGTAGTATGACCTATTGACTATTGTCTTTGACTTTTTGACTTTTTTTCCTATTTGGGAAAATGATTAGAATGCGATAACTTTTGCATATGGTGTCCATTTTCGAAAAAAAAATATATGGTCATAATCGGCTCGACGACCCCGATGCGATGGAGCTAGTTTCGTTTGATTCCGATAACTTTCATTTTTAGGTCTTTCTAGATCCATTTTGGATCATTCCTCACCACTAAGACCTTTTGGTCCTCCAAAAGGGTATTAACCAATCATCAAGTGCGAGATAGGCCTCCCCACTTGTCCTTTGTCTTTAAACTTTGTCATGTGCACCTGTCGCATCATAATCAATTGCATAATAACCATGACAACTGAAAGCATATTGTTAGCCATTTGAACTCATTCACATCTTCCTAAATCCACTACCATCCATGTAGAAAAGATTACCAACGATAACATTAGAAATATGACTGAAACTGAACCAATATGTTTGATGTGCTTGCACGACATTAAATTATCTTGAAGCAAAGTATGATTGAACTTCCATTCTACAACCATCTCATGTTCATGCTTAAGATCAACTTCTTTACTTGGCACAATTATAGGTGTATTGCTTGCATAAGCTGCCTTCTTTAATTGTTCCATTGTTAGAAGAGATTGATTTGCTTTTATGTGATGAGCATGTACAACATATTAATTGCCTTCTTTAGTTAAGTGATATTGATTCTATTCCCTATAGAATATTGCTATACGATCATATAAATAAGGGCTGCCTAAGACCATTCCACATGTTTCTAGCGACACCACATCACATGTTACTTCATCCACATGCTTAGATGTAATTGCAAACTTTATGATACATTGCTTTGTTATGGGCAATTTGTGATATTTTCTTATCCAATTAAGTGAAGAGGGTTTGCGATGCATCTTAGTGTTTAATCCCAATTTCTTAACCACTTCTTCTGAAATTAAGTTAAATTGAGATTCACTATCTATCAATGTATCGATCTTAGTATGTTTCATTATGACCCTTATATGAAACAATTTACTTCTTGAATCAAAACCTTCACCAATTTTACCTGTCAAACCAACTGTTGTGATTTTAGTTTCATCACCTGAATCATACCCCAAATTTGTTGGTCATGTTGTTGTTGCAACTGTTTGCCTCCCTTTCCTTTCTTTGAACCGCTTCGGTCTCTTCTCTGGGTGCAAGTGCCAACAATGGTCATCATCATGCCTTTCTTTTTTGCAATGCTTGTAAGAGAGCTTCTCTTCCTTCACTGAAGCTTAATTTTCCCTCTTCACATACCCCTTTCTTTTGTCTTCTTTCCTTGAAGACGATTCCCCTGATACACCAACTCATGTTTTCCCTACTTCAATATACGTTTCTTGAACATAAACCTCATCAATATTAGCATGTCCAAACATAAATACAGTGTTACAGATATGTGCGGGTAAACCTCCTATATACTTCATAAGAGATTATTGTGTATGTAATGGAATATTTAATATTAATTCCATCTTACGAAATTCATCTATGTATTCTTGCACCGTTTGTCCTCTTCTTAGTTTAAGACTTTTCCATTCAATTAAAGCATTTTCCTTATAACCCAAAGGATAAAACTGCTTTCTAAGTGCAAAAACAAAATCTTTCCATGATAGAAATACATTACCAACTTGTTGAGTACCATGTTGCAACTTACTCTGCCACCAAATGAGTGTTGTGCCTATAAGATGAAGTGATGCCAATTTGATTTGGGTTGCCTCATCATTGATTTGTTGCACACTGCAATAAAATTCCATCTGTTTGACCCAGTTATTAAGCTTCTCAGCGTTGACTTCCCCATCATACATGGGAAAATTGAATTTTACATCAAGCTTAAGTAATGGCATATCAGGCTTATGTTTACGAGGATGTTTTTTTGTAGTGGAATTTGAACTTGTACTTGAAGAAGAAGAATAAGAAGATGGAGATGGAGATGAAGGAGGTGAAGGAGGAGGTTTAGGAGGGTCCTCTCCTTCTTCACTTTTGTATTGCTTTGAAGATTCCCCTTGAAAAGGCCTCTTCCGTTCCAAGTAATCATCATACAACAATTTTACCATCTCCGACATGGCAAAGAAAGTTCTTTGAAACTCTCTTTCATTTTGAGAAATTCCTTCTTCTGATGCCATTTTCTCACTTTGAGATGTCCTCTTTCTTGATCCAATCTCTGGATCTCCTTCTACAAGCTCTCCTTCACCACGACTTATATTTTCCCTGGTAATCATGCAATCTCAAACAACCAACTGCTAACCTCCTTTGATACCACTTGATCTGAAAATGATCTTTTAAAGACTTGGTTAAATATTTTGCATGAGTTGATTTACCATTTAGAAATTGAAGAGAAGAAGAAGATTTATTGAAATAATGTTGCATCCATCATAAATAATGCATAAGAGAAAATAAACATAAATAACAACAAACCATAACGCCAATATTGATAATGGAGTTTATCACAAGTTTGCCTACATCTTCGGGCCTTTGTCTCAATGGGGGAGGCTTTCTTATTAATCTTCAATGCTGCAAAATTAAATCAAAAGTATCTCAAAAGAATCAAAAAATGGTCTGGTTGTGTTCTTCTTGACCTCAAGAATCCAACATAACCGACGACACTGAAAAAGGTTGAGCATAGCTCCCGAAAATGGCCTCCAAAGTTCGCTTCCCCAATGGCTTCCCTACATAAAAATGGCTTAAGCTTCCAAATTCTTCAGTATTATGCTAATATGAACCCATTTTGGACGGTCAAAAACCTCTTATTTATATAGATCTTGAGTTGGGGTCACCTTTCAACTTCCTCCCAAGATCTGGCCTTAAAAAGGGCTCCATATTCCCCCAAAATGGTCAAAATCCACAAAAAATAGACTAAATCAGCATAAAAACCCAATTTCTATAGTTAAAAACCGACAAAATGGAAAAAATGTGTGCGCGCCCCCTTTGATTCAGGCTCTTGGTCATATGGGAAGTTCCATATGGCCATGCGCTAACACTGGCTCGCTAGTCCTGCGTCTTGGCTCCTCGTCTAGCACCCCCGGTCGCTTGCGAATGCCATGTGGTCAAGTACCAATCCCAACAACCTCGTGCTCTGCTCCTGGTCATGTGGGCCGGTATGTAACCATGGCCTGGTCGGTCAGACTATCCCCCCACCAACTAGGCTCTAACCCCCCAAATCCCACACCATATCAATTCAAATAAAGTTTTTTCCACCATAGGGTAAGCACCAAATGGTAGGTGGGTTGGTGGCCCAACCTACGCAGAGTCTTTCTCCCTGTCGGAGGTCGCGAGTTCGAGTCTTGGGAGGTTGTAACAAATTTTTTTACGATCCAACATTGGCCAAATCCAGGGTGCCATGTGGCGCCTGTGATTGGGACATGTGTCAACTCTGGATTGGCCCGTACAATCCAGTCACTGCACAGTCACCCCGCCCAGTCATCTTCCCAGTCAGCCCATACGCCACGTGTTTAGCCTAGATCCTGACACCCGTCGCCAAATCATCATCCATACAACCATGTGTCAATCCCAAAGCCTTCCACCTATTTCCATGTCAGCGTCCGTACAACCACGTGTCACTTTCGTACAGTGCCACGTGTCAAATTTTTGAGGTCCAACTCAGCCCTAAAAATGCCAAAAATGACTGCCACATGTCCCTACTAATGTCATCATGTTGACACCACTTGCCATGTCATGATGATGTACTACTAAAGTCAACAGTACGACCTGTTGACTGTTGACTTTGACTTTTTTGCCAATTTGGGAAAACAATTAGAACACGATAACTTTTGCATATGGTGTCCATTTTCGGAAAAACATATATGGCCCAAATTGGTTTGAAAAGCCCGACACAACGATGTTGGTTTCGTCCGATTCCAAGAAATTTGATTTTTAGGCCTTTTTGGATCCATTTTGGATCACCACCCTCCATTAATTCTTTTCTCAATGCTATAATTCCAGTTAAGGTTGTGATGAAGGTCAACTTCAAGATTTTTGTATGAAGTCACTTCCTCTAAGTTGTTATTTTCATGCACAAAACTAGCATAAGTGATATTTTTGGATTTGATTATCATAACCTTTTATTTGTCAGTGTTTAATATCATTACATATACTAGAACATAAATCCTTGAGAATTCGTAGTTGTTTGTCAATATCAAAGGGACAGTGGGCATACAGAATACAATCATGAGCATAAAGAAGAAGTATGATGACTATTCTAGCTAAAGTAGTGTTGACACAACCTATGTTTTCCAAACATGCCTCTAACTTGTCAATGTATATGCCAAAAAGGGTAGGGGACATTGGACATCCTTATTTAACTCTTATCATTACAATTAATTTCTCCCAACCAATTGTTAGTGTTCTTGGACTTAGTAATAACATTCTCATGTACAACCTTATGAAAACAACTTTCAACTCTAATGGAACCTTTAACTCTTATATATTCCAAAGGTTAGTTGTACAGGAACCATGTCAAAATCTTTTGTGACACTTTCTTAAGGTCAACAAAACAACACAAGAGATTGCTTGATTATTATGGCATTCCTCTACAATGATCTTAAGTGTGACTAGGTGGTTGACAATTGAATGATAACTTCTAAAACCAGCTCGACCTTAAGCCATTTTTTTTTGACTGTCTAATCATATGTTAATCTCCCCTTTTAGAACGATTCCATATAACTTGGCTAAAAGAGGGATAATCACAATGGTCCTATAATTAGAGGGGTTTTTTTTATCCCCACTTTTAAAAATAAGAGCAATGCAACTTTGAGTCCATGGTTTAGGAAAACCTTGTTGGGTATGTGTTATATTATTTGCACGAGTAATAGCCTTTGAGCATCTGCGTCGGGTACGCAGGGGGTTAAAAAAAAGTTTCTACCTCGGGAAACATGTCACCTGCCTTAGGAAATGTGCCAAATATCTAGGTGGTTTTTCGACACATGGTTTTTGCTGATGGTTTTCTATTTCCGGTTAATAAATTAGGGTTGTGGACTAATCCAGGTCATTGGGTTAGGGTTTTGGATGCTGCTGGCTCCTATATGTATATTGTATTGTAAACAATGTATCACAATGAATGAATATAGAATATGTTGGTTTTCTCGGTTTGGGTTTCTAGGGGAAAAACTCTGTGTAATGCTTGTATTTGCCATTGTATCTTTTCTGTTCTTTTACTGAATATCTGTTTGCAGTAGATATTGTACAAGGTTAAAATCTACAAACCTTACTTCACTACTAAATTGAAGAGTTTGTGAATTTAAGGGATGAGGACATGATCTCCAATTTTTAGGATTTCTACTTGATATCCTTCAATGTCCTTAACTTTCCCTTTTGTAAGTTGTTTAACCTCGAACTCTATGTCTTCCAAAGTAAAAACCTCTTGCTTTATAATAAGGGTTTGAATGTTATGCATGACATTAGCAGATTCATAAAGCTTCTTAAGATATGAATTCTAACTCAAGGAAATCATATTATTTTCTTTATATTTTACTAGTTAGAATTTTGCTACATATTATCTTTTTTTTTTCTTTAATAAGGACTTTGTCTTGTTAGCTTATAGGGACTTATTAGAGGCTTCATGATAACTTTTCTAGCAATTTTGCACTCTTTGTTATATCAAGGGTTGGGGATTGCATTTTCCTTTTTACTTGAAACATTGTGAGAGTACTTGTTTATATAAGTTGATAGTGTTGTTGTAAAACTATGATAGAGGTCTTCAATGTTGTCATTACTTAATACGAGTAATATTTTGTTTCTTTAATTCTTTAGAAAAATAGTAGCTTTATTTTTATTGAAGATCAAGTGCTTTCATTGATAAGTTTTTGGTCAATAGGATTATTATGCACAACAAAGTTTAGATTTAGGATTAAGGGCCTATGATCTAAGTTTGACTCATGGTTGTTTAATATGTAAAACATTATCTGTTTGGTTGTATATAGGGATATCAAATATAACATAGTTTACCACACTATTTCCAAGCCCGCGAATACAAGTCTTCATTAGATCACTGTGAATTTTTAGGTATTGAGAGCTACAAATCTTGATTAGTTCGGAACTGGACAAATATTCACTTAAATTTTCAAATCTCCTTTTGTATTTGTGAGCTCAAAATAGGCCCTCAATTAACCATAGAGGGTTAGGGTTTGAAATGTTGCTTCTGATTATAACTTAATTAGTTGTTGTTCTAGCATTAAAGTCCCCTAGAAAAAATATTACATGTTTTTCTTAGACTAGAGATATCATGTTGCAGATTCATAATATGGAATTAAAATATCCAACGCTCAATTTAAAGGAGGTAGTCTTAGTGTTTATGTCACATCTTTCAAGAATTGAATTAATAAGTAAATGGATTTTCCAAAGAGAGTATTAGTTTTCCTTCGGGAGTAGTTCAAGTGGTGGAATATAATGATGGAGAGACACATGAATTTCAACAGAATGTGTGGAGTTGAAGACCATGTTTTGAAATGTTTATCCTCTTTGAAATATTATAAATACACATTCTATATAGTGGATATGTCTTAAATTTGTAAGATTTTGTAATTTGAAGTATGGGAAATTTTGTAGACAATATGAACACTGTTAGCACTAGAAGTCACCCTCCGACTGCGGAGAGGGTAGGCCCAGTACCCATCAGAGTTTTTTATGTCACAAATTGATTTTAAGGAGGTCAAATGGGCGCATAATCAGAACCTGAATGATGTTCAACACATGACTAGACAAGAAATGCACAGAAAAGTGAGGGCCACATTAACTTCAAGCAGGAAATTATGTTAAAGCGAGAGCAGAGGGAAGAATTAGGAGAAAGGTGAATGAGATTTCTCTAGGCATCAGGCCTTCCAGTAGCTTCAAGAAGAAAAACTCAAGCTCAAAAAGCATCTCGAACTCAAGCTTAGACATCAAAATATGTCTACGAGGGACACAATTACAGCTGCAACATGATCAAACCTCCATCATATTGCAACTGCAACAATTTGACTAGATCATCCATGCCCGAGACATTCAATGTGAGAGGGGAAAGAGAACACAGGGAAATGAGTAAAACTGACCATGATACTTCTATGATCAAACCTCCATTACAACAACATAACGATCCTTGACTGGATCATCCATGTTTGAGTGTTTTAAACAGCTTTACAGACATAATGAAAGAGAAGGGAAGATGAATTCTATTAACATGAAAGTCTCAAGTCGATTACATAATCAGAGAACGGCTCTGGCAGAACAAAATTACAGATGGGAGCTCTGCTCAACCAAAAGACCATTACAAAATCACATAACTCCACCTATATACTCAAAATAATTTTCCATCCTTAGCAGAGGCGCGCTCGAGCTTCCATGGTGCCGCGTTGTCTCAATCAGGTTGCACCTGCAGTGTTCTCTGCACACACCTCCCTCTGTCAGGCATGATCTTGACCCTGCTAGTCCCTTTGATATTTGCTCT
>JASDQU010948752.1:12880-30359 GCA_032191745.1 Picea mariana
ATATTTAATATACAATTAATAAATAATAATATATATTTAATAGAATATGTTAAAAAATAAATAAATTCAATTATTTTTATGAGTTTATTTGGTTTCAGAGTTGGCACATGCGCCACGTTCGGAGGAGTAAGATGGGACCACATCAATTCGGGGATTTTTATGTGATAATTCATTTTAAAATTCACAAATTTTAAGATCGACTCATATTTTATAAATTATTATATTATAAATAAGATTATATTCAATATACAAATAAAAAATAAATGTTTAGATTAGATCGATTCGTATTTTATAAATGATTTAATTATATAATAAAATTCTATTTAATATATAATTAATAGAATATGTTAAAAAATAAATAAATTCAATTATTTTTTTGAGGTTATATTTTTTAAAAGTAAGATAAAGTTTTGTTTGATACAATCATTGTTTGAATTTTGATACTTAACTTATGGAGATTGAACTTTGTGTAGGTTTAGATTTGTGAAACATTTGATGTTTTAAGTGGACATTCCATTTGTTATTATGGATAAATAAAGTGGTGAAAATGATAAAAAAGAGTGTTCATTTCCCATCAATTAAGTGGAATTATAACTTTATGCTGAAGATGATAGTTTTTGGGACTTTAAGAAGAAAATGGTAAGAAAATAATTGGTTTGTTTTTAGAATTTTGTTCTTAAAATTCATAAGGGTAATTTTTCATATTCAAATTTCCCATCAATTAAGTGAAATTATAATTTCTTCCTACTTAATTTTGGAAAAAAATTCAATGAAAAAGTGTGATGTTAAGGCATTACAGGTTTGAAACCTCAGGGGACAAAATATCCAACCATGTTAAGGGTTGGTGTGGCTCACGCTGATTTTATTTAGGTTATTTTAATAATTTTGATTCTTTTTCTTTACCCTAAATACAACATAAATATACTTTGGATATTCTAGATTAGGGTTAATGACCTCTTTATACCATCTTAATTTTTTCTTATCCTCTAAGACTTTATCACATCACAATTTCTTCTTAAATAAAGACGTAAAAGTATTGTTAATTGTATCAATATTCTCCAAAGTGACCTCCTCCTCTATTCTCCAATGGTTTAGCTAAGACATAACATCGTTATGGCAAAACCTATTAAGTCACAAGTGGCTTTGACTGGAGTTTGAAGCAATTTTAGGAAGCCTCTTGTCTTTCATGTTAGTTATCTTGTGCTTGTACATTAGGTATCTAGTTATAACCATGCTCTCAATAGGGAAAATATTGGCTTATATGAGGATAGGATAGGGCGCATTTCTTTTAATTTTAAGATTATAAATTATAAAACGCTTATGAATTTGTTTGATCATTCTCCATGATTCTCTAGAGAAGTTGCATCCCCAAACTTCACATCCTTACAACAGTGACCAAAGTCTAAGAGAGGAGATGTTTTTTTCCATAACAAGAAGTTTTTTTTATTTCCAATTATTTTCAAAACCAAAATAGGATTTCCACCCTCCATTAATTCTTTTCTCAATGCTATAATTCTAGTTAAGATTATGATGGAGGTCAACTTCAAGATTTTTGTATGAAGTCATTTCCTCTAAGTTGTTATTGTCATGCACAAAATTAGCGTAAGTGATATATTTGGATTTGATTATCATAACCTTTGTTTTGTTAGTGTTTACTATCATTACATATACTAGAACATCAATCCTTGAGAATTCATAGTTGTTTGTCAATATTAGAGGGACACTAGCCATAAAGAACACAATCATTAGCGTAAAAAAGAAGGATGATGACTATTCTAGCTAAAGTAGTGTCGACACAACCTATGTCTTCCAAACATGTCTCTAACTCGTCAATCTATATGCCAAAAAGGGTAGGGGACATTGGATAACCTTATTTAACTCTTACCATTACAGTTAATTTCTCCCAACCAATTGTTGCTGTTCTTGGACTTAGTAATAACATTCTCACATACAACCTTATGACAATTACTCTCAACTCTAATGGAACCTTTAACTCTGATCTATTCCAAAGGTTAGTTGTAGAAACCATGTCAAATGCTTTCGTGACACTTTCTTAAAGTCAACAAAGCAACACAAGAGGTTGCTTTATTATTATGGCATTCCTCTACAATCATCCGAAGTGTGACTAGGTGGTCGACAGTTGAATGATAACTTCTAAAACCAGCTCGACCTTAAGCCATTTTTTCTTGACTTTCTAACCATATGATAATCTTCCTTTTTAGAATGATTCCATATACTTGGCTAAAGAGGGATAATCAAAATGGTCCTATTGTTAGAGGGGTTGTTTTTATCCCCACTTTTAAAAACAAGGGCAATGCAGTTTTGAGTCCATGGTTTAGGAAAACCTTGCTTCACTACTAAATTGAAGAGTTTGTGAATGTGAGGGATGAGGACATGATCTCCAATTTTTAGGATTTCTACTTGATATCCTTCAATGTCCTTAACTTTTCCTTTTGTAAGTTGTTTAACCCCAAACTCTATGTCTTCCAAAGTAAAAACCTCTTGCTTTGTAATAAGGGTTTGAATGTTGTGCATGACATTAGCATATTCATAAAGCTTCTTAATATATGAATTCCAATCCCTCAATGAAATCATATTATTTTCTTTAGATTTTACTAGTTAGAATTTTGCTACATATTATCTTTTTTTTTCTTTCTTTAATAAGAAGTTTGTCTTGTTAGCTTATAGGGACTTATCAGAGGCTTCTTGCTAACTTTTCTAGCTATTTTGCACTCTTTATTATACCAAGGGTTGGGAATTTCATTTTCCTTTTTACATGAAACATTGTGAGAGTACTTGTTTATATAAGTTGATAGTGTTGTTGTAAAACTATGATAGAATTCTTCAATGTTGCCATTACTTAATAGGAGTTATATTTTGTTTCTTTAAATATTTTGAAAAAGAGTAGTTTTTTTTATTATCGAAGATCGAGTGCTTTCATTGATAAGTTTTTGTTCAATGGGATTATTATGCACGACAAAGTTTAGAGTTAGGATTAAAGGCCTATAATCTAAGTTTGACTCGTGGTTTTTTAATATGTAAAAAATTAACTATTTGGTTGTATACGGGGATATCAAATATAACATAATTTACCACACTATTACCAAGTCCGTGAATACAAGCCTTCATTAGAACATTGCGAATTATTAGGTATTGAGAGCTACAAATATTAACTAGTTTGGAATTGAAGTTGCAGCCCCAAAGTTCACATCCTTACAAAAGTGACCAGAGTCTCAGAGAAGAGATGTTTTTTTCCACAACAAGAAGTTTGTTGATTTCCAATTGTTTCCAAAACCAAAATAGGCTTTCCACCTGATTCGAAAATGATCTTCTAAATACTTGGTTAAGTATTTTTCATGAGTTGATTTACCATTTAGAAATTGAAGAGAAGAAGAAGATTTAATGAAAGAATGTTGCAACCATCATAAAGAATGCAGAACAAAAAATACACATAAAAAACAACAAACCATAGCACCAAGATTGATAACGGAGTTCAACACAAGTTTTCCTACGTCTCCAGGCCTTTGTCTCAGTGGGGGAGACTTTCTTATTAATCTTCAATGATGCAAAATTACATCAGAAGTATCTCAATTGGATTAAAAAATGGCCTGGTTGTGTTCTTCTCAACCTCAAGAATCCAACACAATTGACGACACTAAAAAAGGTTGAGCGTAGCTCCCAAAAATGGCCTCCAAAGTTCGCTTTCCCAATGGCTTCCCTACATAAAAATGGCTTAAGCTTCCAAATTATTTAGCATTATGCTAATCTGAACCCCTTTTGGACTATCAAAAACTTTTTATTTATATAGATCTTGAGTTGGGGTTCACCTCCCAACTTCCTCCCAAGATCTGGCCTCAAAAAGGGCTCCAGATCCCCCAAAAATGGTCAAAATCCACAAAAATAACACTAAATCAGCATAAAAACCCAATTTCTATAGTTAAAAACCCACAAAATGGAAAATATGTGCACGTGCCCCCTTTGATTCGGGCTCCTGGTGATATGTGAAGCGCCATATGGTCATGCACTAACACTAGTGCCCTAGTCTTGTGTCCTGGCTTCTAGTCTAGCACCCCTGGTCGCTTGTGAATGCCATGTGGCTAGGTGCCAATCTCAACAACCCCACGCTCTGCTCCTGGTCCTGTGGGTCGGTATGTAACCATGGCCTGGTCAGTCGGGCTAGCCCCCCGCCGACCGGGCTCTAACCCCCCAAATCCCATAGCATATCAATTCAAATAATTTGTTTTCCACCATAGGGTAAGCACCAAATGGTAGGCGGGCTGGTGGCCCGACCTACACAAAGTATTTTCCCCTATCGAAAGTCATGGGTTCGAGTCTTGGGAGGTTGTAACAATTTTTTTGACCAACCAACATTGGGAAAATCCGAGCTGCCACATGATGTCTTATGATTGTGCCACGTGTCACCTCTGGATTGGCTCGTACAATCTAGTCATTGCACAGTCACCCTGCCCAGTCAGCCCGTACTCCACTTGTCGAGCCCACATCCTGTCACCTGTCGCCACGTCAACATCTGTACAACCATGTGTCGTGCCCAGAGCCTGTCATCTGTCTTCTTTAGCATCCATACAGCCACGTGTCACTTCTGTACAGTGCCACGTGTCAAATTTTTACAGATCCAACTTAGCCTTGAAAATGCCAAAATGAGTGTCGCGTGGCATGCCCTGGTGCTACCACATGTACCTATTGATGTCATTATGTTGATGTCACCTTCCACATCATGATGACATACTGGTAACGTTAGCAGTACGACCTGTTGACTGTTGACTGTTGACATTATGACTTTTTTGCCTATTTGGGAAAACAATTAGAACATGATAACTTTTGCATATGGTGTCCATTTTTGGAAAAAAAATATATGGTTGTAATCAACTCGACGACCCCGACGCAATGGCACTAGTTTCATTTGATTCCATTGACTTTCATTTTTAGGCATTTCTGGATCCATTTTGGATCATTCCTCCCCACTAAGACCTTTTGGTCCTCCAAAAGGGTATTAACCAACCATCAAGTACGGGATAGGCCTCCCCACTTGTCCTTTGTCTTGTGCACCTGTCGCATCAAAACCAATTGCATAATAACCATTGAAAGCATATTGTTAGCCATTTGAACTCATTCACATCTTCCTGAATCCACTACCATTCATGTAGAAAACATTAGCAACGATAACATCAGAAATACGACTGAAACTGAACCAATATGTTTGATGTGCTTGCACGACATTAACTTTTATCGAAGCAAAGTATGATTGAACTTCTATTCTACAACCATATCATGTTCATGCTTAAGATCAATTGCTTTACTTGGCACAATTATAGGTGTATTGCTTGCATAAGCTGCCTTCTTTAATTGTTCCATTGTTAGAAGAGATTGATTTGCTTTTATGTGATGAGCATGTACAACATATTCATTGCCTTCTTTAGTTAAGTGATATTGATTCTATTCCTTGTAGAAGATTGCTATGCGATCATATAAATAAGGATTGCCTAAGACCATTCCACATGTTTCTAGTGGCACCACATCACATGTTACTTCATCCATATGCTTAGATGTAATTGCAAACTTTATGATACATTTCTTTGTTATGGGAAATTTGTGGTCTTTGCTTATCCAATTAAGTGAATAGGGTTTGTGATGCATCTTAGTGTTTAATCCCAATTTCTTAACCACTTCTTCTGAAATTAAGTTAGATTGAGATCCACTATCTATCAATGTATCGATCTTAGTATGTTTCATTATGACCCTTATATGAAACAATTTGCTTCTTGAATCAAAACCATCACCAATTTTACCTGTCAAACCAATTGCTGTGATTTTAGTTTCATCACTTGAATCATACCCCAAATTTGTTGGCCGTGTTGCTATTACAATTGTTTGCCTCCCTCTCCTTTCTTTGAACCACTCCGGTCTCTTCTCTGGGTGAAATTGCCAGCAATGGTCATCATCATACCCTTCTTTCTTGCAATGCTTGTAAGAGAGATTCTCTTCCTTCACTGAAGCATAATTTTCCCTCTTCATATTCCCCTTTATTTTGTCTTCTTTCCTTGAAGACGATTCCCCTGATACACCAACTCATGTTTTCCCTGCTTCAATACACGTTGTTTGAACAGAAACCCCATCAAGATTAGTAGGTCCAAACATAAATGCAGTGTTACGAATATGTGCGGGTAAACCTCCTATATACTTCATAAGAGTTTCTTGTGTATGTAATGGAATATTTAACATTAATTCTATCTTACAAAATTCATCTGTGTATTCTTGCACCGTTTGTCCTCTTCTTAGTTTAAGAATTTGTCATTCAATTAAAGCCTTTTCCTTATAACCCAAAAGATAAAACTGCTTTCTAAGTGAAAAAACAAAACCTTTCCATGATGGAAATACATTACCAACTTTCTCAGTACCATGTTGCAACTTACTCTGCCACCAGATGAGTGTTGTGCCTACAAGATGAAGCGATGCCAATTTGATTTGGGTTTCCTCATCGTTGATTTGTTTCACATTGAAATAAAATTTCATCTGTCTGACCCAGTTATCAAGCCTCTCAACATTGACTTCCCCATCATACATGGGAAAATTGAATTTTACATCAATCTTAAGTAATGGCATATCAATGTTTATGAAAATGTTTTCTTGCAGTGAAATTTGAACTTGTACTTGAAGAAGAAGAAGAAGAAGATGGAGATGAAGGAGGTGAAGGAGGAGGTTTAGGAGGGTCCTCTCCTTCTTCACTTTTGTATTTCTTTGAAGATTCCCCTTGAAAAGGCCTCTTCTGTTCCAAGTAATCATCATACAACAATTTTACCATCTCCGAAATGGCAAAGAAAGTTCTTTGAAAATCTCTTTCATTTTGAGAAAGTCCTTCTTCCGATGCCATTTTCACACTTTGATATGCCCTCTTTCTTGATCCAATCTCTGGATGTCCTTCTACAAGCTCTCCTTCACCACGAATTAGCTTTTCCCTGGTAATCATGCAATCTCAAACAACCAACTGTCAACCTGCTCTGATACCACTTGATCAAAAAATGATCTTTTAAAGACTTGGTTAAGTATTTTTCATGAGTTTATTTACCATTTAGAAATTGAAGAGAAGAAGAAGATTTACTGAAAGAATGTTGCATCCATCATAAAGAATGCAGAAGAGAAAATAAACATAAAGAACAACAAACCGTAATGCCAATATTGATAATGGAGTTCAACACAAGTTTGCCTACTTCTCCGGACCTTTGTATCAGTGGGGGAGGATTTCTTATTAATCTTCAATGCTACAAAATTACATCAAAATGATCTCAAATGGATTAAAAAATGGTATGGATATGTTTTGCTCGACCTCAAGAATCCAACACAACTGACGAAACTGAAAAAGGTTGAGCATAGCTTCTGGAAATGGCCTCCAAAGTTTGCTTCCCCAATGGCTTCCCTACATGAAAATGGCTTAAGCTTCCAAATTCTTCAACATTCTGCTAATATGAACCCCTTTTGGATGGTCAAAAACCTTTGATTTATATATATATATTGAGTTGGGGTCCACCTCCCAACTTCCTCCCAAGATCTGGCCTTAAAAAGGGCTCCAGATCCCCCAAAAATGGTTAAAATCCACAAAAATCAGACTAAATCAACATAAAAACCCAATTTCTATAGTTAAAAACCCACAAAATGGCCAAAATATGCATGTGCCCCCTTTGATTCGGGATCTTTCTCATATGGGAAGTGCCATATGGCCACGCGCTGACACTGGCTCCCTAGTCCTACGTCCTGGCTCTTGGTCTAGCACCCCCGGTCGCTTGCGAATGCCATGTGGCCAAGTGCCAATCCCAACAACCCCACGCTTTGCTCTTGGTCATGTGGGTCGGTATGTAACCATGGCCAGGTCGGTCGGGATAGCCCCTCACCGACCAGGATCTAACCCCCCAAATCCTGCACCATATCAATTCAAATAATTTTTTTTCCACCATAGGCTAAGCACCAAATGGTAGGTGGGTTGGTGGCCTAGCCTACAGTCTTTCCCCCTACCAGAGGTCGTGGGTTCGAGTCTTGGGAGGTTGTAACAATTTTTTTGACCAGCCAACATTGGTGAAATCTAGGGTGCCACGTGGCACCTGTGATTGTGCTCTGTGTCAACTCTAGATTGGTTCGTACAATTCAGTCACTACACAGTCACCCTACCCAGTCAGCTGCACAATCAACCCGTATGCCACATGTTTATCCCACATCCTGCCACTTGTTTCCATGTCAGCATTCATACAACCACGTGTCATGCCCAGATCCTGCCACCTGTTACCATTTCAGCGCCTGTACAACCATGTGTCACTTCCGTACAGTGCCATGTGTCAAATTTTTACAGGTCCAACTCAGCCTTGAAAATGCCAAAAATGACTACCATGTGGCATGCACTGGTGCTACCACATGTCCCTGTTGATGTCATCATGGCGTCATGTTGACGCCACTTGCCACATCATGCTGACATACTACTAAAGTCATTAGTACGACCTGTTGACTGTTGTCTGTTGACTTTTTGACTTTTTTGCTTGTTTGGGAAAATGATTAGAATGCGATAACTTTTGCATATGGTGTCCATTTTCGGAAAAAAATATATGGTCGGAACTGGTTTGACATGCTCGACGCGGCGACGTTGGTTTCGTCTGATTTCAAGAACTTTGATTTTTAGGCCTTTTGGATCCATTTTGGATCACCACCCTCCATTAATTCTTTTCTCGATGTTATAATTCCAGTTAAGATTGTGATGAAGGTTGACTTCAAGATTTTTGTATGAAGTCACTTCCTCTAAGTTTTTATTTTCATGCACAAAACTAGCGTAAGTGATATTTTTGGATTTGATTATCACAACCTTTGATTTGTCAGTGATTACTATCATTACATATACTAGAACATAAATCCTTGAGAATTCGTAGTTGTTTGTCAATATCAAAGGGACACTGGGCATAAAGAATACAATCATTAACATAAAGAAGAAGGATGATGACTATTCTAGCTAAAGTAGTGTTGACACAACCTATGTCTTCCAAACATGCCTCTAACTTGTCAATGCATATGCCAAAAAGGGCAGGGGACAATGGACAACCTTATTTAACTCTTATCATTACAATTAATTTCTCCCAACCAATTGTTAGTGTTCTTGGACTTAGTAATAACATTCTCATGTACAACCTTATGAAAACAACTTTCAACTCTAATGGAGCCTTTCACTCTTATCTATTCCAAAGGTTAGTTGTACATGAACCATGTCAAACGCTTTCATGACACTTTCTTAAGGTCAACAAAGCAACACAAGAGATTTCTTGATTATTATGGCATTCCTCTACAATGATCTTAAGTGTGACTAGGTGGTCGACAATTGAATGATAACTTCTAAAACCAACTCGAGCTTAAGCCATTTTTTCTTGACTGTCTAACCATATGTTAATCTTCCTTTTTAGAATGATTCCATATAACCTGGCTAAAAGAGGGATAATCGCAATGGTCCTATAATTAGAGGGGTTGTTTTTATACCCGCTTTTAAACAAGAGCAATGCAACTTTGAGTTCATGGTTTAGGAAAACCTTACTTCACTACTAAATTGAAGAGCTTGTGAATATAAAGGATGAGGACATGATCTCCAATTTTTAGGATTTCTACTTGATATCCTTCAATGTCCTTAACTTTTCCTTTTGTAAGTTGTTTAACCTCGAACTCTATGTCTTCCAAAGTAACAACCACTTGCTTTGTAATAAGGGTTTGAATGTTATGCATAACATTAGCAGATTCATAAAGCTTCTTAAGATATGGATTCTAACTCAAGGAAATCATATTATTTTCTTTATATTTTACTAGTTAGAATTTTGCTACATATTATCTTTTTTTTTCTTTAATAAGGACTTTGTCTTGTTAGCTTATATGGACTTATTAGAGGCTTCGTGATAACTTTTCTAGCAATTTTGCAGTCTTTATTATATCAAGGGTTGGGCATTGAATTTTCCTTTTTACAAGAAACATTGTGAGAATACTTGTTTATATAAGTTGATAGTGTTGTTGTAAAACTATGAGAGAGGTCTTCAATGTTGTCATTACTTAATAGGAGTTATATTTTGTTTCTTTAATTCTTTAGAAAAATAGTAGCTTTATTTTTATCGAAGATCAAGTGCTTTCATTGATAAGTTTTTGTTCAATAGGATTATTATGCACGACAAAGTTTAGAGTTAGGATTAAGGGCATATGATCTAAGTTTGAGGATATACGAGGATATAAAATATAACATAGTTTACCACACTGTTGCCAAGCCCGTGAATACAAGTCTTCATTAGATCATTGTGAATTATTAGGTATTGAGAGCTACAAATCTTGATTAGTTCGGAACTAAACAAATCTTCACTTAAATTTTCAGATCTCCTTTTGTATTTGTGAGCTCAAAATAGGCCCTCATCTAACCATAGAGGGTTAGGGTTGGAAATGTTGCTTATGATTATAACTTAATTAGTTGTTGTTCTAGCATTAAAGTCCCCTAGAAAAAAATATTACATGTTTTTCTTAGACTAGAGATATCATGTTGCAGATTCATAATATGGAATTAAAGGATCCGACGCTCAATTTAAAGGAGGTAGTCTCAGTGTTTGAATCCTTTTCTATATGTCACATCTTTCGAGAATTGAATTAACAAGCAGATGCACTGTCCAAAGATAGTATTAGTTTGCCTTCAGTAGCAGTTCAAGTGGTGGAATATAATGATGGAGAGACACATGAATTTCGAGAGAATGTGTGGAGTTGAAAACCATATTTTGAAAAGTTTATCCTCTTTGAAATATTATAAATAAACATTCTATATAGTGGATATGTCTTAAATGTGTAAGATTTTGTAATTTGAAATATGGGAAAGTCCGTAGACAATATGAACACTATGAATAATAAGGTCAAGTCTTGTACACATTATGAACAAGACAATATGAGCACTATGAATAGTAAGGTCAAGTTTAATAAGGTTAAGTCTTGTAGACATTATGAACAATATGAATAGTTGGGGAAATGACATGCAATAACATAATATATGAGAAAGGTATTTTTATTTTTTATAATAAAAATGCAATTTTTTGTAGACACTATGAACAATATGAATAGTTGGAGAAATAACATGCAAGAACATAATAACATATGAGAAAGGTACTTTATTTTTGATAATGAAAATGCAATTTTTTGTAGACATTATGAACAATATGAATAGTTGGAGAAATAACATGCAAGAACATAATAATATATGAGAAATGTATTTTTATTTTTATAATAAAAATGCAATTTTTTCCAAGGAAAAAAAGACTGAAAAGATCATGTTTTATGTTTTAAGTTATTGTATGAATAATTATTATCTAAATTATTTTCTTATAAAAATTAGGATTTATAAACTCGTTAAATAATTTTTTTAATATTAATGTCTAAAACTTCCATCACTATATACTTACTAAAATAATATTATATATTAAGCTTTAATATCTAAAACTTCCATCACTATATAGTTACTGAAATAATATTATATATTAAGCTATACCCCAATGAAAGGATCTCTTGCTTCATATTAACTATACCGCAAATCTCTCTATTAAAAACTTATATTCATATTTTTAGAATTTTAAATTTTATATATTATTTTTAGAATTTTTAAGTTTATATATTAAAAATTTATTTTATTTTTTGAATTATTAATTTTGTATATTAAAAATTTATATTCATATTTTTAAAATTTTTAATAAAAATGAAATCTTATATATTAAGCTATACCCCAATGAAAGGATCTCTTGCTTCATATTAACTATACCGCAAATCTCTCTATTAAAAACTTATATTCATATTTTTAGAATTTTAAATTTTATATATTAAAAACTTATATTCATATTTTTAGAAATTTTAATTTTATATATTAAAAAATTATTTTATTTTTTGAATTATTAATTTTATATATTAAAAACTTATATTCATATTTTTAGAATTTTTAATTTTATGTTTTTTTAATAAAAATGAAAAACGGATCAAACACAATGTATAAATTATTATATTTTTATATTTAAAAAAATGCAGAAGGCCTTAGGTAGTTGACTAATCATAACTGTTTTGTCAAAGGGCCTAATGGTTAAGAACATGTGTTTCCTCTTAAGAAGTTACAAGTTCAAATCCAAAAGGGGGTAGGGTATGTATACCTCCATAAACTTTACTAGTCAAATCATTGGGGAAGGGGGGTCCCTTGTCCTCATACACCAATTTGGTGTGGCTTGACGATGACCTTAAAAATAGATTATTATTATTATTATTATTATTGTCAATTATTAAATGTGTTATAAATTGATAATGCTTGGAAATTTCCCAATATAATTTATTAATTAAAATTTACAAAACAATAACAAAATAGTAACTTTACAGATAATTGCTCCAAGTTGTCAACATGATCTGATTTGTACTCTTTGTTCCACGTTGTCAACGCGATCTTATTTGAACTCCTTTATTGTCCAGGTATATCTGAGACTCTTTATATGTTAAAATTTAACATATAAAATCCCCCGGATGGGGTGTTACTGGGACACACCTGGCAAGCAGAGGAGGTCGACACCAGCCCACGAGGCATGGAGCCACGTGACGGGCTCGTGCCACCGCCCGCCACCCCCCTCCAGCATTAATTCGAACCTCACCCGACGTAAATGCTCATTTACGCGCTTCCCCTCTTCTACGAGCGCCTTAGCATGGCTCTGCCGCAGATGGACTTCTCCCGACTCTGTTCGAAGGTCGAAGGGCTCCTCCCTTCGCGGTCATGGACTGATACGACTTGCTTCCTACAGCTCTTGGCTAGCCTTACCTGTCTCCACGCCCTCCACTTCAGTCTGCTGCACCTTGCTTCCTTGAACAGCCAAATGCCACGCCCGAGGGGGAGGCTGAGGCGAGGCTCCCCATGGAAACCTCGCAGGCCCTCACTCTTGCCTCCTGACTCACCTTCCATCTGCTCCTCCCCTCCCATCCAGCCCGAACCATCCCCTCCACCCCCTCTGCTGGTGTCGCAGTTGCACTCTTTGGCAATTATCCCACGGACGATGGACGCACCCTCGCGTCTCTGTATCACCTCCACCCTGCCTGTACCAGACCCTACGCCAGTCTCTGATCTCCCAAGAAGCTCTTGCGGCGTGCCCCCTCCTCCCCGTAGGCCAGGGAACTCTGAACACCAGCCATCCGACTCCTACAATGGAGTGCAGCTCCGAGATAGCTTAGACATTATCTATGGACTGGTGTTTGAACTTCGCCAGGGGATGGAGGACCTCCACTTCCACTTGCAGTCCACAGATGATAAGTTAACGACCCTTCTTCAGCTCCTTGCCTCTATGCGCAAGGCCTTCCCCTCTCACCCGGCTGGAGCAACCTCAGAGGAGATACCCCGTACAGCAAACGAGGGTGGAGACGCCAAGGAACAACGCTCAGTGGAGAAGGGGCTGGAGCAAACTGGGTGCAGGACAACGGAGGTAGACTCGGCAAGTCGACAGCTGCAGGATACGACGACAGATGCCGAGGGAGTTGCGGACAAGGTGACAGGCGAGGTGCTATGGGCAATGGAGGTGACGTATGTCGAGGAGGAACCTTGCCTGGGGGACCTCCACGCCACGTGGCCGAGCTACTAGCTAGGTGTTTAAGCTTGTATTTTTATGTGCAGTTATGGTAATTTCTGTTAGTTTCAATGGGGGAACAATTCACCTAAAACTTTTTTGTCTTAGTTATAGAATTACTTTACTTAACTCTTATGCTGGCTGGACTGGTTTCCCCTCTGTTGGAGTAGTCCAGTAATTACAGTATGACTATGGATGTAATCTGAAACTCCAATCTAGTTTTGGCAAGACTTTAATATACAATATTTCTTACTTAAAAAAAAAAATTTAACATATAAAATACTAAATACAATACTTTAAGAAGCACAAGTTTGAATAAATGTAAAAATTTAACATAAAAATACTAAATACTCTATAATTAAATGCTTATTATTATTCATGGTTATCGTACTACGAACAAAATATTGAAATATAAAAAAAATTCTATATTCTCGTTGATGTACACTACATGCAAATATTATCTGGCATGTACAGTATTTTAATAGATTAATAACTAATTGTATTTTAATAGATTAATAACTAAGTGTTTAAAATGTCTTTGGCATTGAAGAATATTATATAAAAAAAATAACGGTTTTGTTTTGCTTGTATTGGAAGGCGTGCATGTACGTAGACAATTTGCCCTAAGATTGTTGTAGCTTAGCTCAGCCATGATGAAAATTGGGGTTGACTTTCTATAGCTTTCAAAAAATTCTATGTCCATAGATTTAGATTTTTTGAAAGGACTTCTGAGTAACATCAATAGTATTAGTCCATGCCTAGTTTTTACTTTGAAGTGAAATTATTATTATTTTTTTATTAATTTGCTCATTCTATACATCTTTTTCCAAAGCATTGGAAAAAGATTTAGTAATTTGAATTTTTTTTATTATATATATTTTGTCTATTTTAAATTGTTAAAATTTCATTTTTTATTGACTTCTCATAGTTTATAGAGAAAATAATATATTAAAATTATTTGTTAAATTTATAAAAATGATTTAAAAAATCAAAATTAAAGAAAATATTATTAGTTGTTTGAAAGTTACTTTAGTATTGATTTGAGATGACATTGAGATCATATTAATGAAACTTAAATGACATTAAATAAATATCTCCATGCATATCCATTAACCACTTATTACACACACAAAAAAAGAGAGGGCTTACATGGCACATTAATTTTTACCATGTCAATGTTGTGTTGAAGATTTAGACTTGCACCTATCCCAAGTCCAAGAGGCTCGTGCCAATTGTCTCTCTTCCCATCTTCAAATAGACAGGGTGTCTTATTGTCATTCTTCCATGTTTTCTATTGTTTTCTATTGCACTATATGTCCTATTCCTTGTGGCCTTTGCTTCTTGTAGCATGCAAGAATTAAATAACATCATCATCAATATTTTTAGTAGAACCCGGTTGCTTAATTGTAAGCAAAGCTATCTTAAACATGGTAGGGGAGACTGGATCCTCTACATAGAAGCACGAATCTATTAAAATGTACCATACTCGAGGTAACTACTTTGTGAAAGTGACATATGAGTATCAAGATATTCCTCATTTGGTTACAATT
The DNA here is from genome assembly GCA_032191745.1 of Picea mariana. Classification (NCBI taxonomy): domain Eukaryota; kingdom Viridiplantae; phylum Streptophyta; class Pinopsida; order Pinales; family Pinaceae; genus Picea; species Picea mariana. The sequence continues at coordinate 28,068 of JASDQU010948752.1, forward strand.
CAAATAACAAACATATAACTCTTTCTTTGCTATTAGATGAATGTTTTCTAATTCTATAAATTTGATTGTAATGCAAAACTAGTATGATTTGTTCAATTTCAAAATTGTACCAACCCAATTGATTTTATTGATCATAGTTGTTAAGTTAAATTTAATTAATTATTAAATTAAATACAATGAATCTTTTTACTATTTTATTATATTATGGTAGGCGAGGGAATTAATGAGGGGATAAGGCACTTGGGGAATTGAATGAGGGGGAGGGATTCAAGAGAGGGGGATAAGGAAGAGGGGAGAGGACTTGGAAGGTGGTCTTCTTTTCTTTGGGGGAAAATTCTGGAAGAAGGGGAAGAGAAAGAGGAGGAAATTGGAAGGAAAGATTGTTTTGGGGAAATTTTACAGGGGCACTGCTGTTGCTGGGAAATTTGGGCTCGGGGGCCAGGAAACTGCAAGGATTCCTGGAGCTAGGGAGATGGAGAGGTTCTTCCTAGTTGGATGGGAGGTAAATATTCAGTTTCAGGTTAGCACTTTCAACAAGCAATTTCAGTAGGACGACCTTCTTTTTCAAGAGGTAAATTCTGAAATTATTATTTTTGTACTAAATTCAAGAAATTTCAAGTTATAACAGTTCTAGATATACTATATGATGTCTTAGATTTTGTTCTAAAATCTTGCAACTAGAATGGAAGAAATCCCCTATCATGGTTAAACAGAAATATAGATTTACTCTAGTTTTAAAGCCATTATGACTGTTACAAATGGAATCAGAGCCAGGTTTCGATCCTGGGACCTGTGGGTTATGAGCCCACCATGCTTCTTTTGTGCTAATCTGATGTTTCACCTTAAGAGACTATGCTTCCACATCAAAGGAGAAGATAGTGATCTTTCAGTTAAGGGACAATGCCTTGAACTGGTTGGGTAATCTGATGAGGCAGTTGCACCTTACCCTAGACACCGTCTCATGGGAGTTTTTTGAGGAAAGGTTTTGGAGGAAATATTTTCCTGCTTACTATGAAGAACAACAGGCAGAAGCATTTCATGCTCTAGTTCAGGGAAACATGACCGTGGAAGAGTATGAGATCAGGTTCATGGAGTTAGTAAAATATGTCTCGTACATGGATACCGATCAATGACAAGCAAAACATTTTTTGTACAGGTTAAACCCTAAGATAAGGGCCATGGTACGGATGTGGAAACCATTGTTAGTAGCTAAGAAGTTGAAAATGATCGTTATAGGGAGGAGCATATGAGCTTAAACGAAGGTATGATGTCAACCATTCCATAATATCCTGGATTCGTGGGGAAGGCCCTTAGGCCCCTAGGACTTTCTTCAGGGGAGGAATATCTAGGCCACCTCCTTATGGCAATAGAGTCACACCTAGAGAAGTTACAACAAGTATTTAAATGGCAGTGAGTGCATCATCCCACTCATCGCCAACCGCAACATAAGCAAATCTACGACCTTCTCGAGGAACAATTAGTAGGGGCAGGGGTTCTAGGGGAAGGAACTCATTTCAAAGACCGTCACAGGGTAGTGTACAGGTTTCATCTTATGTTACTTGTTGGGGGGAATGGAGGACCTCATTACCAACATGATTGTCCAGAGTCACAAGCAGGCTTTGTGCATAGAGAAGGAAAGGCCCCGATGGGAAGAGCGAGTAGTAGCCACCAGATTTATGCATCGGTTAATAACTACAAGACATAAAATCAATCACTCAACCATATATCCCTCAACCATAGAACCCTAGGGACATGCTATTTGTCTAACAAAAGCCTTCAATGACTTCAACCGCCTCTCCACCATCCACATCGACCTTGTGTGTACTGGTCCACATAATCCAATCTCCTCACATTGGTGTATGAGGCAGTGTTCTTGTGCATTGAAAAATGTTGGAGGTAGATACTGCTGCATTTGACACATTAGTCGAGGAATTTATCTTTTCCAATACCCTATATCTTCTTTATGGATTTCTTTTGATGAAAGCCACCTACAAATGATGCAATAAAATAATATCAAGGCATATATAAATTTGCAGATAAAACATAGTATGTCAATAAGTTCTGCTACAAATCACATAAGAAGTACATTTTCCATATAAAGCATTACTTACCTCATGTATTTGCCAAGTACATAAATAATTTGTTTTATGTTGTTGTCAAAGTCGTATGGGAGAGATAAAGGTAGAACATACTGTAACAAAAAACAAATAATTATTATTTGTTTCCAAAAAATGCGTACCAATAAGGAAATATATTATAACCTACTAATTACCTTAATGAATGTATGCTAGT
>JASDQU010948753.1:0-29229 GCA_032191745.1 Picea mariana
CATTGTTAAAATCTTCACACAACCATATGGTTTTGGGAGCTCATTGGCCAACCAATCCTACATGCCCACTCTCTCATTTGAATCATTTGAGGCATATATGTTGACTAGTCCTAGGTCTTTTCCATTTAGAGGAAATGACGTCCAAACCAAGCAGCGTGTTAGATCAATACCATGTCCAATGGTTAGGTAAAAATACAGGGAGATCAGGCTGGTTGCCTCTCTACCTTCAACATGGTTAGGTAAAAATACAACAATCGACCATATTAGCCAAAGAGTGACTTACAAAATTAAACCAACTACTTTAACTTCTTGCAAACATAAAACATCTAACTTGGAACAATTTCATGTGTTCTCCAAACCATGGATTTGTGGCAAGCACTATAAGGTCCCGAAGATTCCGTGATACTATATTCATTACAAACTTTCAACATGAAAATTCATAGCCTCATCATCTCTCAAGATCTCAAGGAAACAAAAGTTTCAAGTGTTATGTTATCTAACTCCTTCATTGTATCAAAGGTTCAGCCATTGTGTATCATAAGAAATTTGCTTTGATTTCAAATGAAATTTCAATTTTCATTAGATTTAATATTGATGCATTACAATTCTTGGTATCCTTACTTCTAATCCAACTTCATGATAACACATGCTTACAATATTTGGTTGGTTAACGCCTTGATTATTTCTAGGGGATATATATATTACAATATATTAGAATATTACAATATTACAATGTAAAAGTAATGCTATATTACAATGTAATATGGCATTACCATATTACATTGTAATATGGCATACAATATGGTATACCATATTACAATGTAATATGGTAATACCATATTTCATGTAATTTTTTTTTTTTAAACCTACAGTCATCGTCGCAATATCGACAGAATTTCGTTAGAATTTTTTTACTTTTTTACCATAACCGTCGCTATAGCAACGAAACTTCATCTCACTTTTCCACGAAGTTTCATCGCATATACAACAAGTTCGTCGTAAATATGGTTTTGAGATATAGCACTCGTCGATATTACCACATAGTTTCGTCGCAAGTTGTGACGGGCTTTCGTCGCACATTCAGAAGCTGCGTCACAAGTTGTGACAGGCTTTTGTCGCACATTCATAAGTTGCATCTCAAGTTATTGGCTTGGCATAACTTTTCGTCCCAATTGCGACGAAGTTTCATCGTAATTGCCACATTTCTTCATTGGTATTGCAATGAAATTTTGTCGTAATTGCGACGATGCATTAGGTTAACCAATATTGAAGGTGGTGACATGTGGATAACTAATTTCGTCGATGTTTCCACGCACACCTGGATCGTGGATATAGCGACGAAATTATTACGACGAAAAAATTCTCGGCTTTCGTGGAAATTGCGATGGATAAGTGTGGCAATATCAACGAACAACCGTCGCAAATTTGGTCATATGTACTAGTGGATGTGGTTGTGATATTTCGCTTATTTTGAGAGAGAATGATGAAGAAGACAAACTTCCCCTTCTGAGAGATGACCTTCCTTCATTTCTTAGTAGAGATCAAGGAAATAACATTAGGTGGGAATGCCTCGGGTATCTTGTACAATTGCATGTTCAAAGTAATAATAACACTACGATGCCTAGACTCATATACAACAAGGTGTTTCCATAAATAAGGTTGGCCCAAAATAACATCACAAACTTCGAGAGGAGCAACATCACACAATACCTCATCTTTGAAGGGCTTGATGGCGTACGACAGTCGACACTATTGGCTAACGCGGAGATCGCTTCCTGAGCAGAGCCATCCAATGGTGTAGGGTTATAGGTGTGGCGTTGTCAGCAGGGCTAGCCGCTTGACGACCTCTACTGAGATGAGGTTCCTCTGGCTACTGCTATCAATGATGAAGTGTAGAGGGGTGCCTTTTACCCACATATGTGAATGGAAGAAGTGCTCTCCTTCTTCTGGCTCATCTAGTTCACCAGGATGGATCTTGGTGGTAGAAACGGTGGCATTGGGTTCCATGTCAATTATCTGTCTTCCCCTTTCTAGTTCGGGAATAGAGTCAAAACCCACATCTGATTCATAGGCTTTCACTTCAACCACCAGCGACCGCTTTAAGTGGCATCCAGTAGTGTTATGCCAAGGGCTCTTATGGAATTTGCACCACTTCCTGATATCTTTTTTTGTCTTTATGGTGTCCTTCTTTGCTTGCGGCTTGGACTAGTTGTCCTGATACTGTCCATATTTTCTCTATCCTTTGTTCTGTGGGTTGGGGCCACCCTTTCCTGGTTTTTTTTGTGAGGGGTTCCCAGGCCCAAATTGTCACATCTTTTGTTTGAGCTTATGCTCGATTTTGACGACATATCGGTAGTTCACGCCCAAGGATGACATGTCCAGAAATTCCATTTCGGTCTAGATGTATCTATGCAGAGCATTGTGATACTTGAGCACTAGATGTCACTCTGAATATTTGATACCTATCTTGGTGCGCAAGGTATGGAAGATATTTGTGAAATCTGGCACTGCTTGGTCTCTTTCTTACCACAGTGTAGTCCATTTGGTATACAAGTCGTCATAACTTTCGACAGGGTAGTATTGTTCCTTAATAGCATCCCTAAAGGATTCCCAGATGGTCGTGACTGCAAATAATGAGGTTTCCTCTATTTCTTTTTGCTCACGGAAAGTTTCCCACCAATATTTGACATTGGGAACGGCTTTGAGGAGTGCGAAAGTAATCTTTCCTCTATTCGAAAAGTTATGGATAGAAAAATACCCTTATAGTAGATTCAACCATTTGTCTATAGCATCTGGGTTTATCTTACCTTCAAATATAGGAATATCGAATTTTATTTGTAACTTGAAGGGGGTGGTGCCTCCGCTCAAAGAAGATGCGTCACATGTTGGTAGTTGTCGAAGGATTTGTGTGAAACTATCCATCATCTTGTTCATTTGTTGCGTGAGGGATTCCTCAATAAATAGTTTGAAAAGATCTATTGTCCTATCATATTTATTTTCTCCTTTCATGAGAGGTCGCTTGTCCGTGCAAGAGATTTTTTCCTCAATAGAAACAAGCTCGAGACCCAACTCTTTGTACTCTAACCTTATTGGGGACATGCATTAAGATGACAAGGAGCAGACCGCTCTAATACCACTGATCCAAATTTTATGAGTAGAATGAAATGACTACAAATTATTAATAGGTTCTTAACACAAAATAACAAAGATACAGTAAAACCGGTTTTCTATTCAATAAGGAAATAAGCTGAAACTGTAAAATGCAACAGAAACAAGCTTGTTGGAATGGTGGCGGCTTATCTATGAGAAGAGATGTGATGGTTGGGTTCATTAGAAAGAAGATGATTACAATAAGGATCTGAAGGCCTTTTTTACAATAAACAAGAATTCCAAAAACCCTAGACATCCAAAAACCTAACCCTAGGAGATGAAGCGCCAAAAGTCACGTGGGCCCCATTTGGGTAAGTTAGTACATCAACTTCTCGAGGTCGTAACTTTTTCATACGATCTCTGTTTTAGGCATATGATAACCCATTGAAAAGGTATCGTTGAGGAGATTCATTTTGGGGGAAACATCGAAGGAAAATCCATATTTCTCCCCATTTTCCCAAAAAACATCGTGTAGGGCCTCAAAACAGCTATGGAAGTGAAAAACTGTTAAAAATAGTAAATTACCAAAATTGCCAAACAATTATTTTGAGCTAGTTGGAAAAGGTGGGTGGCCATCGATATCCACCTGGATCAGATATATACCGAGCTCATATCGAATCGACAATTGGAAGTGTGTCAAAAAATCCATAGCTAAAGAGTTGAATTCATTAAAGGACTATTGCGACAATTCAATATACCATTTGGTTATTAAGCCTGTGAGGCTTCTCTAGAAAATTCATAAATGAATGGAATATTCCATCAAGGATTTTGAAGAACAACATATATGGAAGGTCATTATGTGGTTATTAGGGTATTTTCCAGGTTTCCCGTCAAATTTTGGGATATCAGATGGTAGTTTGGCAGGGATTGAAGGCCAAACTATGGAATGCAGTATGGGATCATTAGTTAAATGCGACATATCAGGAAGATCTAATGTAGCCAATAATGGAAGTTTTCAGTTATCTTGTGGATATTGGTAGTAACCATGTGATATAGAAACACCAACAGGAACATATATAGGTTGCGACAGGATGGAAAAACCAGATGGTCCTCTCATGTAATTTGGTTGACCCCCATGTATTGTGGTTGACCTAAGGGTCCCCCCATGTACTGCGGTTGGATTGAAGGTCCCTAGATGTATTCTGGTTGGCCCAATGGAACTCCCATATACTATGTTTGAGGTGTTTATTGTGTTGGCATCATGGGGTTCACAGGTTGATTAGGAAAAGTTATTTGCGAAGGAATTCCCGTCGGATTAGGTTGACCCTATAAAGGATTTGCAACTCCTGGATATGGTTGTCTATTTTACAGGCCAATAGTAATGGGAATGGAAGGACGTGCATGAACAAATTTCCCCTAGGTTTTTTGTTGTGACCCACACATAGTATTTTTCATCATAGTTGAGGGTTTCCCCCTAGAAAAAAGTTTCCCCCCAACTGAAGATTGACCTCCATTAAAGGGTATAGGATAACTCCCCATTTGTAAAGTTGGAGATTTGGGTTTAGTAGCTTGTGTAAATGTGGTTGTTTGAAAAACTAGACAGTTGGCCATATGACCAATGGGATAGCCAAGTAAATCACTTGGCATGTGCATATGTGGCATTAGTGAAGCAAGAATATTACCTGACTCATGTGCGGAGGGAGATATACTTGAAAGTGGTTGTGTCAAAGTAACCTGCTTCACAAGTATTTCCAATACATAAGAAGCACCAATAGTTATGATATGTGTTCTTCAGGGTCAACTACAAGAGTTGTGGATAGAGGAGGTGAAACTCTGAATCCCTCTAGAAAAGTGGTTGCCATTAGATCATAATTGTAGAAAGTGATATATGGAAAATTGCTTTCAATACAAAGTAGGGGTTGTTCGAATGGTTAGTTATGTCATTTGGCTTATGTAATGCACCTGCAACATTTATGATGGTAATGAATGATGTGTCCATGCCTTACATAGATGATTTTGTCATTTTCTACTTAGATGATATTTTGATCTTTAGTCAAAGATGGGAAGATCATATAATGCATGTCAAGACAGTCTTTCAACTCTTGAAGAAGGAGAAGTTGTATATTAAGTTGTCTAAATGTGAATTTGGAAAACATTATGTGGTATATTTGGGTTACATTATGGGGAATGGTCAGCTAAAGATAGATCCTTCAAAAGTAGAAGTTATTGTGAAATGGCCCAAGCCCACCACTACCACAGAAGTCAGAAGCTTCTTAGGAGTAGTACAGTACTGGAGGAAATTTATTGTTAATTTATCTTTCATAGAAGCTCCTTTGCATGCGTTAACAAGTGTAAAACAAGTCTTTCAATGGGAATGAAAGTAGCATAAATCCTTTGTGAAATTGAAGGAAAAGATAAGCATCGCACCAGTTTTGGCTCTACTAGATCTACAACAACCATTGAGATTGAAACCAATGCAAGTGGATATGCCATGGGATCAATATTGATGCAACGAGGTAAACCTATATGTTATCATTTTGAAACTTTTATTCAAGTTCTAATTAAATAGATCTAACATATGATAAGGAATTGTATGTATTGGTACAAAGTGTGAAGAAATGGAAGCATTACTTGATGGGAAATGAGACAATAGTTCATATAGATCATCAGCCATTATAGTATTTTCAATCACAGACCAAGCTATAGCAGTCATGACATTTCAGATGGATGGGTTTCTTACATTAATTTCATTTGGTAATCAAGTATAAGAAAGGTATTCAGAACAAGGTTGCAGATATGTTGTCAAGATCAGTGATTAAAGCATATAAAGTATTAAGATATAATCCCTTAGCTCATGAAAGTTATGTTGAACAATATACAAGGGATGATGATTTTAAAGATGTATATATGGCTTTAGCTCATGGAAATCAGCAGCTAGATTATCATGTGCATGAACATTTGTTATATCATCTTGGAAATCTTTGTATACCCATAGATGAAAGAGTAAATATAATTAGAGAAGCTCATACATCTCTCATTTCTGGTCATTTTGGGGTTGTTAAGATAGTAGCATAGTTACAAAGATATTTTTATTGGCCTCGAATGAATGAGACAGTTTCCAAGTATGTAAAAGGGTGTGTTATGTGTGCCACAAGTAAGCCTAGCAATAGAAAGTCGGGATTATATAGTCCACTTCCAGTACCTTCTTTTCCATGGGAAAGTGTCTTTATGGATTTTGTAGGGGGATTTTTAATGTCCAAGATAGGTCATGATTACTTATACGTTGTTGTGGATAGATTCAGTAAGATGTGTATTTTAATGCCATACGAAAAATAGGACAAAGAGGAACACACATCACAAGTGTTTTTTTCTAATGTATGGGTTCATTTTGGGTTCCCTACATCTATTATATCAGATCGAGAATCTCTCTTTTTGCAGAAGTTTAGGTCTCACTTATGGTAGCTAATGGACACTAAGTTAAATAAGAGCACAATTTTTCATCCACAGATAGATAGACAGATAGAAGTGGTAAACTGAACAGTGGTACATCTACTTCGAGGATACTACAACAAGAATCCTAAGTTGTGGGATGAATAGTTTCCCTATGTACATCATTCTTATAATCATGCCATACATTCTTCTACTCAGAGAACTTCTTTTGAATTATGTTTGGGGTACTTGCCTAAATCACCTATGGAGTTTGATTTTGGAGAAGCAAGCAAAGAGAATGGACAAGATGATACAGATAAAGCTGAAAGGTTCATTCAAAGGATCCAACAGGTACATCAAGCAATACAAGAATATTTGGAGAAGAGCCAATCCAAATACAAAGCTACGAATGATAAACACTGGGTTGATCATTAGTTTCAAGTCGATGATCAAGTGTGGTTACAAATCAATAAGGATAGAATGAAGGGTGAAGGTAAAAAGTTTAGGCCAATCCGATATGGTCCATTTAAGATCTTAGAGAAGATTGTCACTAACTCCTTTCATTTAGATCTGCTAGCCTACATGAAAATGTATTCGATGGTAAATGTTGATAATTTGACACTTTATGAGCCTCCTATGATTATGGATGAAGATGAAAGTATTCAGGTTTCGATCATTGATGATTTTTCTCTAGATTATTTAGACGAGCTACAGGAATATGTTATTCTTGACAGAAGAATCAAAACTTCACAGCGAGGTGATGTGGAATATATTTGAGTTGGTCTTAAATGGGTGAAACCAAGAAAAGAAAAGTGGATCGAGATCGGGAATGTGAGGAATATTTACCCTCACTTATTTGTTGAGTAATCAAAACTTTTGGTGGTCCAAAAGGATTCTAATGGGGAGGAATGATCCAGGAGGATTTGGAATGCTCACAGAGGTCCATAAATATTTGAAATGCTCATAGAGGTATAGAAGTATTCATAAATTCTCAAAATTTGATCATCTCCAATGTTCTCAAAAAGGAAATCAACACGTAGATTTGAAATGCTCACAGAGGTCCATAAAGATTTGAAATGCTCATAGAGGTATAGAAGTATTCAGAAATTCTCAAAATTTGATCATCTCCAATGTTCTCAAAAAGGAAATCAACACGTAGATCTCAACGATAGCTTTCTAAAGGCGCAAAAATCACCTCAAACGAAGTTCGTATGCAAAATATATGGTTGGTCAAAGTTCAGGTCAACAGGGAAAAAAGTCAAAGTCAAAGGGTTCAAAGGTGACACGTGTCACCACAGTAAGGGTGACGTGTGGCACAACCATACATATTTATGATGCTAATGTGGCTACACCATGGTACACCGTACGTCTAACCGAGCAGGTGACTTAGCGTCCATATGGAACATGTGGGCAAATTGCAATTTGACATGTGGTAGAGATAGACCAATGAGAGGCTGCCACATGCCACCCTCCCATTGGCCATTTATGGATAAGGTGGTTTAAATTTTTGTTGAATTCTAGAGGATCAAACCCAGGTCTCTAGACCAACAAACCAACGACCTCACCATTACACCAAGCGTTTGAGTCATAACTATATATGGCGGAAAATATATTTAAGGTTGTTATTTTGTATCATTGGCAGAAAAAGGCCTGAGGGCCTAGCCCTCGACCCATAGTATATGCAACCATAAGGTATCCAATGTAACCAAATCATATTCCACGGGGCGCTAACAAATATACCACCAAACTATATGCCATGAGTTATAATAGCTCTAAACCATATATATATATATATATATATATATATATATATAGTATGTTATAACAAAAGCAAGGTTCACGGGGATTGAACCTGTGACCTCCTCCACATATTCCAAATGATTTAACCAATGCTCCATTGGCACCTCGTGCTATGGTATTCTGCTAAAATTAGAATTAATTTTTCAAAGATGAGGAAGAAGGTCTTAGCTTGACCCCCTATTTAATGGGCATGCCGACCAAGGCAAAAACACATGATTTCAAAGTACAAATTAGGTCTTGAGATTCGTGCAATAGGTATCAAGACGTTGGAATTGCACTGTAATGCATCCTGAGAGGTTATTTCATGGAATTTTATGATCTTTATACTCATTTTTCTTGAAATTTCACAAGGAATTCAATGGTGCACTATGTTTCTAAGTTTGAGGAATGTGTAAAGTGGTCATTGTAAAACACAAGCATTTGAGTATTAATAAATAGGTTTCTATTGGAAGCAGGCCCAGAGACGTAGCCCAAATTGGGTGAACTCCATTAACAAACTTGTGTATGAGATTTTGGTATTGTTGTTCTATTTCCCTCTATTGTTTCCAAGTTGTTTATCTTTAAAGTGAATTTGGATAGATAAGTAATTACACATGTATTTTGCAATCAGTCAAATGATCATTATTATTTTGAAGAACAAGTATATGTGTATGTGTAGTAAATAATAATTAGCATCTAAGTATTTTTCGGATCACCACAACGACATCAACAGATCATCTTTGGAGGTAAAAAATTATTATTACCCAGTAAAATCAGTTGAAAAGTTGGAAGCGGTTAGAAAACTAGAGGTGGTATCAAGAAACTGACAAGCAGTATCCATTTTTCAAGAAGTAGTATTTGATGAAATGAACGGTTTTCCTACAAATCAAGAGCCTATAAAGCAAGATAAGGAGCTCATTTTTCATGTTGGCACTTTGGGGAATTTAAGACTTTCTTACAACCAGAGTTGTCTAATCAAAACCCCTCAAGCACAAACAAATATTTAAGGTTGTAGGCTTCATGAGATTCATCCCCTATGTTATGTTTCAGTCTATCTTTATTTTTGTGCATGTTCTCTTGTAAAATTCACCCTCTCATTTTTTCTTCTTGTATCAAATCCCCATTAATAAAAGCTCAAGTAGCAAGTTATATAGCATGTTTAGTGTAACTATGTGTTGTATGCTTATGATAGTAAAGTGATTTCCTCTTAACAATGACCACTTCTTGTCATTTCTCCATTTGTTTAATTCTATGTAGAGGGTACTTCCATGGATTTAAATGTTTAAAGATGTCTATTGTTTGATGCATGTTTTAACGATCTAGTATATTTGTTAGAACTGTTGAATTCTCAATTGCTCAGGACGTTATTCTTTTCCATAAACTATGAGATTCATTATTTGCAGTGCATCATATGTTTATCATATATTTCTTCTAATCCATCATTTCACCCACCTTTAAACTCAATTGTCTAAATAACTCATGGAAAAATGTCTCTTGGGATGAAAGTTTTAATATCTGAACTGAGATTGTTTGAGGGTCGAGAGTTCTATAAGAGAGAGAGAAAAACTAACCTAATTTTTGCACAATTTTCTTGGAGTGAAAGCATGGATTTAAGGCTCAACCTAACTCTTATCGCCTGGGGTGCCTCGAAATCATTCCATTGACATCCTGGAACATCTCAAGGGATAAAAGTGGGCATTGATCTATCTTCAAACAAAATATCATTCTGATCCATCCATATGCCCTAGAGTACAATGTGTTGATATTATGGTAGTTGCGAGAGGTATTAACCTCTACATGTAACCTTGAAGAGTCTAGAATATTATGAGAAGCAAGAGAAACCCCAGAAGGTTAGGAAATAGCCTTAGAAGACAAGTCGACTCAATATAATAATTTATATTAAATTATTATCCTCTAGAAGTAGAATTCAGTCCAGTTAGGTCACTTGTAGGACTATAAATAAGAGGGCGCTAGAGCTCATATTTCACACTCACTCTCACAACTTCATAAGGACAAGTGGTGCGCATGACTGGAGGAGAGTTTCAACTATTGCAGTGGTGACTTGGTATTTTTTTATGGTTTGGAATTTCTACTTGGTACACTATCTTTGGAGAGAGGTACACTACCTTGGTTGGCTATTGGTTCTAGGGCTTGCTTCCAGAATTATTTTATCTGTCAAGGTTAAGGTGCTCGGGGGTGGCCTTTGTGCCTATGGTTGGGTGACAATATTGTTATATTTTCTACGGTGAAATGATCACACCTATTATTCTAACAGGTTATGAGCCCATACCATCTTCAGACAGTCTAACCACTAGAAGGTGGATTGGGAGGATTTGCTCAGTTGCAGTTGCAGTCAAAGTTTTTATTGCAGCAATGAAACCCTAACCCTCATGTTGAGGCACCTTAAGTGAATAAATTGACCTAATTACTTAATAACCTAGTGGTCCCCAACCTAGAGCACCTCCTGGAACTCTCAGCAAGCCAAGGCATCCAGTTCAAGTTTTTGGTCAAAGTCAAAGGTTGACCAAGTCAAAGCAATCATGAATTACTCTATGAAGTCAGAAAACAAGTTAAAAAGGGTTTTCTAACTTCATATCATGGAATTCAAGGATTGACCTCATCCTTTCCAAGAATAAAGTGTTGGATATCGTGAAAGGAAAGATCATGGAACCATAGTTTGAAGTAGGAAAAGAGAAGGAACCTCAGAACATGGAAATCATCAAGATAGAAGACCTAGCATGAAGAAAGTGTATGTTGTGCTCAAGAGAGAAAAATTGAAAGGAACATTATGAGGTTTACCAACCTAGCATGAAGAAACTGTGTGATGTGCTCAAGAGAGATCTACTGAAAGGAACTTTATGAGGTTTGCCAATCCTCTAGTAGCTAAACCTTTGGTCCAGCAAAGTCATTTTAAGGTTTACCATCAGAGTTGGTTAACAAAGGTATGTACCTATATATGTTCTTTTTAATTTGTATCATTAGCATGAGTGTGTTTGCAGGGAATGTACAAGGGATCTTGTCCAAATCAATGATCTTGGATTCAATGCATTCAGAAGATCAACACACTCTCCGAGTTTGACTTAATATATCTCTGGTTGTTATGGCATTATGAACTTCTATTGAAATTTATAGGCTTACTTTAGTCAATATTTTATAAGGTTGATATTGTATTCTATAACTTAGTTTTCTGTCAAGAAATCATATTGTTTTAGTTTTAAGGGATAGGACGGAAAGGTTACTTTCCCCAGAAGAAAAGTAATTCAAGTGGAACAATAGAAAGACTCTAGGCAGGTTATTTCATGAAGACCATCATGAAGATGTCTTTCTAGGTACCCTTGTGAAATATGTTGACAAAACTTTGATGAACAATCTTGCGTAACCATCATGGAAGAAGTTTATAAGGATGACAATATGCTTGCAACCACTGCCAGTTGAGCAGAAACGAGAACAGGATTGTGACACATTGCAGAAAGCAAAGAGAGGTGCAACGGACAGAAGCATGGACTCTCTCAGATAGATGGAATTGATTGCAGAATTCCATAAGCATGCATCTCAGAATAAAAACAAGGAAGTTACAGATATTTCTCATTCAGGCATGAAATCAGGATTAGGAGGGAGCTAATCCCCAATGATATGGTCCATTGAATAATCCATGAAGACTTATAAATGGAATATTTGATAGATACAAGGTGAGATTTGGGGCTAAAGAGTTATCCCAGAAGGAGGGAGAAGACTATGATGAGATCTTGTTCCAGTAACTATATATACCTCTACCTAAACCATTATATCTCTTGCAGTATCCATGGGTTCGAGTTTACATCAAATGGATGTAAAGATTGTTCTTATCAACAAAGTAATTAAAGAAGAAGGATATGTAAAGAAACCCTGAGGTTTTGAGGTATACCAGAAAGAGACCCATGAATGCAGATGAAAGAATACTTTGTATGAATTCAAGAAACTTGGTGCAGAGCCTCTCATGTACAACAGAAGCGTGGTGAAAAATTCCTATGACAGAGGAAGTGTATTGAAATGGTTCTTCAGAAGTCTTGGATAATGGAATGCAAATCCATGGAAAACTCCCATGCTGACAGATATGAATAAGTTGAGAGACTCTGATCCAGCAGACTCGTCCCTATATTGACAATTGAATGGCTCATTGATGTATTTGGAGGATACTCAGACGGATATTTTCTTTGCTGTGAAAATAATTCCAGGTGGAACTTGGCCATGAGAATTGAATAATTGCAAAGCATGCCTTGAAATGTCTTCGTGGGACGTTTGAGTTATGATATACAACTACATGGATTTATCAATTCAGATTGGGTAGGGAGTGAAAATAATAGAAGAAGTGCTTCTTGGATATGTTTCAGTTTGAGTTTTGCCACGATATCATGGGATAGTGGGAAACAAAAGTCTGTTGCACTCAACACTGCAGAAGAAGAGTATATTGCAGCTTGTGATGCTTGTATGGAAGCAATGTGGTGACGTAAGATGGTTTATGGATTGTTTGATCATGTGTTGGACTTGACTATGATATATTGTGATAACCAGATATGTGTGAAGCTCTCAGAGAACCCGTTGTTCCATGACAAGTAGAAGCACATTGAGACCAAGTACTATTTTCTCCGTGATAAAGTCTAGAGGGGAGAAGTGGTTCTCTAGTATATCTCCACTAATAAGCAGATAACAGATATTTTGGTAAATCCTTTGTCCAAATTGAAAATTTTTACTCAAGGGACAAGCTTGAATCATGGAGATGACTTCCTTATTGGAAAGGGAAATGATTACTCCCCAGGTTGGGAGGGAGAACTAATATGTCATATGGAAAGTTAGTTTACAATTTGGAAAATGGTCCAGGTTGAGAAGTCACCTTCCAATCTGGAAAGTGGCCCAAGATTATTGATGGACAATCATTTTCCAATTCAGAAAACGGTCCACATTGGGTAGTCACTTTCCAATCCGGAAAGTGGTTCAAGATTTCTGACGAAAAATCATTTTCGAGTTCGAAAAATGATCCAAAATGGACAGTCATTTTCGTAATGAAAATGATTCGATAGATTGTTGATGTACCATAGACAATGATTCCCCTTGTGGCCAGTGTGGGGTAATGTTCTAGGAGAGTCATTCTCCTTGGCAGTTACTCTGAGAAGTGGTCAAGAAGAATGGTCTGTCTCTCCGGGAAGTCATTCTTTCGAGGTTCACAGTTTTGAGCAGTTTTGAAGAATGGGCTGATGTGCGGACAGTCATGCCCTATGGAATACTCATTCTCTCCAATTTTCACTGTGATTAGTGTTGGAATAATGACCCAGTTAGGTTGAATGGTCCAAGTTCAGCAATCAGGGACATTCATTCCCTGGGGTAGACTCATTCTCTCGAGGTTTCACTGTGAATCATGTCGGAAGAATGACCCAATTAGGTTGAATGGTCCAAGTTCATAAATCAGGCACATTTATTATTCTATTCTTGAAAAGAATACTCCACACAACCCATGGATTATTCTTAACTTTATGAGGGTAGATTTTCTTCTAGATCCCACAGATGTGAGTGGAAGAATGGCCCAGATGACTTAGTTTGTATCATGATATCTTTTATACAGGTTGATATCATATGATGTGATTGTTGTAGAGACTATATGTCTCTAGACAATAGTCTTATCGATCCAGGTTGATATTGGTGGCCACCCACCTGTTCCAAATTCCACTTGGATCATCGTGACAGTTTTCAGTTCAACACGTTTCTCTGTAATGGTGACATCTCTTTGTAATTTCCCTACACATCATCCAGGTGGATATTGGTGGTTGCCCACCTATTCCAACTGGCTTATTTTGGTAGTTTTCATGTCAGTACATCTTTATGTACTTTTGGGGTCATTTTGAGGCCTTAAACATTGTTTTCTTTTTTTCTTTCCACTTTCAAACTATTGTCAAAGTTAAAGTTTGACGACATAATGTGTATTTCTCGAAAATACCTTTCCAATGGGCTATCACATGCCTAAAATGGAGATCATATGAAAAGTTTATGACCCCGAGAAGTTGATGTCTAGGGTTTTGGCATTCATGTTTATTGTAAAAAAAACTTCAAAGCCTCATTGTACTCATATTCTTGTGAATAAGCGTAGTCGTCACATCTCTTCTCAGAGATAAGATTCCATGATTCTAGCAATTTCATTCACTCTGTATTTTTATAGTCTATGTACATTTCTCATTAATTGAAAACATGTATTGTTGTATTTCTTTGTTTCTGGCAATATTTGTGTGTATTTCATTGTAATATATTTGCTTTCATTTTGTTCCGAAAATAATATGGATTAGTGGTATCAAAGCATACTCCTCTTGATCATTTTTTAGGGCATGTCCTTGACAAGGTTCGAGTATAGCAATTTGGGTCTCGAGCTTGTCTCTCTTGAGGAAAATCACTCCCGCACACCCAAGAAACCCTTGATGGTGGAAGAAAAAAAAAACGACAGAGCAGAAGATTCTATTAACCTGTTTCTTGAGAAAGCTCTTGTGAGACAGAGGGACGAAATGATGGAGAATTTTTCCCACGTTCTTCAATGCCCGCCAATAGAAATAGGTGAATCTTCATCAAGCGATCACTTTGGAGGAACCTCTCCCTTCAAGGTACAAGTTAAATTTGATATTCTCGTATTTGAAGGTAAGATAGATGTAGATGCCCTTGAAAAATGGTTAAATCTTCTAGAAGGTTATTTCTCTGTTCACAATTTTTTCGACAAGGAAATGATCACCTTCGCACTCCTCAAGGATTTCCCCCATGTCAAGCATTGGTGGGAAACTTACTAGGAGAAAAATTCCACAGAGGAATCTGGAATATATGGGGCTGAGCCCACTTGGGATTTTTTTGTGGATTCAGTCAAGGAACAATATTACCCTATTGATAACTATGAAGACCAATACATGAGATGGACCACATTATTGCAAGAGAAGGGCCAAATAGTTTTAGAGTTCACAAATAATTTCCATACCTTGCGTACCAAGCTGGGTATCAAATACTCCGAGTGACATTTGGTTATGAAATACCGTGGGGCTTTGCATAGGTACATCCAAACTGAAATGTATTTCCTAAACATCTCATCACTGGGAGTTGCCTATAGAAATTTGGGCACCAGAACAAACGGGAGTTTGGGTCTACAAATTTGCAACAACCAAAGCATGATAAACATGGCCCTAACCAACAACCTCTTGAAAACCAATCTAGGACATAACAAAAGAAGGGTAAGAGAAAGAAGAAGAATGGCACTGGGAAGTGGTGTGAATTTCACAAAATCCCCTAGAACAACACAGATGAATGTTGCTCAAAATAGTCATTGGTGGATGAGATCAAAGACAAGGAACCGAACCTTGATTTGGAATCTGATCCAGAAAATAATGAAAAAAGAAATATCATCTACATAGACCCCACTACTACTGTCGTGATCGCAACAATTCAACAAGAAGAACCAAAAGATCCTAAATATGGGGAGCACCTCTTCCATTCATATATGTGGGTGAAGGGACCCCATTGCATTTCATTGTTGATAGCAGAAGTCATAAGAACCTCATCTCAGTTAAGGTCATCAAACAGTTGGGGTTGTCGAAAACACCACACCCGTAGCCTTACAACATTGGGTGGATTTTCCATGGATGAGATCTTTGTGTCAGCCAACAGTGTCGCTTGTCCTATGGAATCCAACCCTTCAAGGATGAGGTAGTGTGTGATGCTTCCCCTATTGATGTCTATGATGTTTTTTTGGTCCAACCATATATGTGGAAACTTCATGTTGTTTATGAGTCTCAACCTTATAGTGTCATTATTACTCTAGGGGCTCATCTCTATAGGATACCATAGGTAGTTCTGACTATTGTTCCACCAAAATAGTGTCACGAGTTAATCTCTCATACTGTTAAATTCAACCTCTTCACAATTTTTTCAAAGGATGAACATAAGGCCATTGAAATCACTGCAACCTCGGCACCTTCTATTCAGCAAAAGTAGATTGCAGAAGGGAAAGAAGATATTGCTTCTTCACCTATGATGGTGCCTACACAATTCCCCATCAAACCAAGATACAACATCTTGGCGAAACAGATTCAATCCTGCCAACAACAAGTTCGTGACATCCTTCCACAGACCAAGCAGCGCAACTTCTCCAGCAAGGCAAGCATCTCACCAATATTCAGATTCAATAAATTATTTCCCCTCTTCCCTTGGAACTCAACGCAATGGATACAATTTCTTCCTAAGGGGGGAGGACTAATCTAGGTGGATATTGGTGGCCACCCACCTATTCCAAATTCCACTTGGCTCATCTTGACAATTGTTAGTTCAACACATTTCTTTGTAATGGTGACATCTCTTTGTAATTTTCCTACACAGCATCCAGGTGGATATTGGTGGCCTCCCACCTATTCCAACTGGATTATTTTGGAATTTTTCATCTTAGTACATATTTTTCTACTTTTGGGGTCATTTTGAGGCCCTAAAAAACATTGTTTTGGGATTTCCATAGTCAAATTGTTAACAAAGTTATATTTTGATGGCATAATGTGTCTTTCTAGAAAATACCTTTCCAACGGGCTATCACATTCCTAAAATGGAGATCGTATGCAAACTTTACGACCCAGGGAAGTTGATGTACTAACTTACCCCAAGGGGGCCCACATGAATTTTGGCGCTTCTTCTCCTAGGGTTAGGTTTTTGGATTTCTAGGGTTTTTGCATTCATGTTTATTGTAAAAAATCATTTAGAGCCTCACTGTACTCATATTATTGCAAATGAGCGTAGCCATCACATATCTTCTCAGAGATAAGTTGCCACCATTCTAACGATTTCGTTCACTCTGTATTTTTGCGGTCTCTGTACATTTCTTTCATTAATAGAAATCATGTATTGTTGTATTTCTTTGTTTCTAGAAATATTTGTGTGTATTTCATTGTAATTTCTCTTCTTTCATTTCATTTTGAAAATAATCTGGGCCATTTATGCTACTGTGGTGGATATGATCCACTGGTAGTGACTGTGTGTCACTGGTTAGTATAAGTGTTCTACTAGGAGTGGTTGTGTACCGATAGATAGTAGTTGTATACCACTATGAATAGACACAGTTGTGTTCTATTGGATGGCATTGTAGAAGTTGTATGCTACTATCTGATTTCCATGGATACTACCACTAGTGTTGGATATGATAGCCAGCTAGATGGATAGTCAGTGTGTTGATGAACAAACATTCTCTAGGAAGAGAATGGTCCTAGCAGAACAAATTATTGTTGGACAGACATTCTCCCTATGGAGAATGGTCCAGGTTAACAGATTACTGGTGTATCATGGATTGGTATTTTTCCTAAGGCATGGTTATTGGCTCGATCAAGTTGAATAGTCTACCTCCTAAGGTCATGACGTCCCGATTAGGCTGGTTGATACGGTACCCAATATTTTCTAAGGCATATGGGTAGAGATTGATCTCTATGGTACATATGACCGGATTAGAAAATAGTCTGATACTAACATTCCTATCGGAATGTTCTATGTATCCCATAGGGTGGATTTCAACATCTAGGAGGATTGATATTCTTCTAGGACATAGGTCCATATTAGAAGAATAATCCTTGTATCCCATTGTGGGGCTTTCAACATCTATTGGGACAACTATTCTTCTAGGACGTATGTATGGATTAGAAGAATGGTTCTTGTATCACTCTGTTGAGTAAGTGACTTATTTAGCATCATGCCTGATTACTCATATGGAGCATGGCCTTGAGCGATGATGTAGTTGATGCTATCATATAATACTGATAGTGGTGATGTTTCTCACAAGTTGATCTATGTGATCATGATATAGCTTATGCAGCTATGATGATGCTACCGATTGAATGGTATTTTTGTTCTCAATACCATTTCCTTTAATACCTCCCTATCTAGGAGGGAGTGTTGATATTATGGTAGTTGTGGGAGGTATTAACCTCTACATGTAACCTTTACGAGTCTAGAATATTTTGGGAAGCAAGAGAAACCCCATAAGGTTAGGAAATAATCTTAGAAGACAATTCAGCTCAAGATAATAATTTATATTAAATTATTATCCTCCAGAAGTAGAATTCAGCCCAGTTAGGTCACTTGGAGGACTATAAATAAGAGGGTGTTAGAGCTCATTTGGCACACTCACTCTCACAAATGCATAAAGAAAAGTGGTGCACATGAATAGAGGAGAGTTGCATATGTTGTAGTGGTAACTTGGTCTTTGGTTATGGTTTGGACTTTCAGCTTGGTACGCTAGCTTTGGAGAGAGGTATGCTACCTTGGTTGGCTATTATTTCTAGGGTTTGCTTCCGAAATTATTCTATCTGTCAAGGTTAAGGTGCTCGGGGGTGGCCTTTGTGCCTATAGTTGGGTGGAAATATTTCTATATTTTATAGGGTGAAATGAGCACACCTATTATTCTAACACAATGAAGGGCATAGCCCTCAACTATTTGAGATCATTTCTATGAAACCATTGAAAAAGAAAAGCTTCTATAGAAGCACCAGTCCAAATATTAGGAATATTTAGCCATTGTGATATGTCTTTCCATACCTAACTACCAAAAGGGTAGTATATGGCCATATGACTGATATTTTCACCACTATTCTTGCATAAATGACACATACCAAGATCTTGTTTTTTCTTCTTTGAAGCATTTCCCAAGTCAAAACTCTATTATTCAAAGCTAACCACATATTTTCTTAGGAGACTTAAACTTCCATATCTTCGACCACCACAATTTAGTCTCTTGGTGTTCATCAAAATTAAGTGAAATATATCTCGACTTAGTTGTATAATGGTCCCCATTTTTGTTCATAAACCAACTCGGCTCATCACCAGACTCCATGATTTTGATGTGGCACTTCCTTAACTCCTTAATATAATTATCCCATTGAATTTAAAAGTCCCCACCTAACCTCAACATACCAGTTTTCTTCCACCCCCGGTGCCATATATCTGTTGTACCTTCATCCATTAACTGGTTTAATGTAAAAATACCTACATCATGTAGTTGTTGTATCAACTCCCCTAGAAGAAATATATTATTTCCATAACCTAAAATAGCATCTTCCCCCACTCTAACTAATGTTCCATTTCCAACCATTCATACAAGAAATCTACCAATGATTGTAAGGGATTGTAATAATTATTTCCACTAATTAGATACATTCTTGGTAGTTTTCTCTCTGCTTCTGATCCAATCAAGTAAAGTTCCAAGGTCAATGTACTTTTGAATTATGATTATCTTCCACAACCCATATTTAGTTATGAGGTTCCATAATCTTTTTGCATCCAAATTTCCAATACAAATAAATGTATATGTTTGAGACCCCAACCCCACTCTCCTTTGGGCATGTCAAGTGACTTCCACTTTGAAAGATGATAACCCCCCTTCTCAACCCGACCCTTCCATGGAAAGTTAAAACAAATCCTTATAATATTTTCCACCACCCCCAAGTTAGGGATGTGTACTAAAGAGTTCCATTAGACAGGTATATTCTCAAGTATAGACTTTACCAAAATAAATTCCCCCCTGGAGAGCCACCTATTACATTATAAATGTACCCTTCTCTCAATCTTTCCTAAAATACGCAACCAAACCTACTTGTAGTAACCATTGGATTTTATAATGAATCCCAAGTATTTTATGCCTCCATCAAGTTCCAAGAGTGTATATGGAAACATAGTATTTAAATTCAGTTGCATAACATCATCAATTCCATGAATTTTTTTTGTAGATTTATGCAGATTAATCTCCATTTTAGTGGCATTATTGTATAATTGTACAGTATCCTTCATATACCTACCTTCATCCACAGAACCATTAGTGAAAAGTAAAACATCATCTACAAAAATTAGAAGTGTAAATATGTTTCCTTCCCACTATCTCAATAGCCTCCAAGACTACATTCTTGTTAAGTCCCTCTATAACTAGTAAGAATAAGTAAGAAGAAAGTGGAAATCCTTGGCACAAACCTCTTGAGGGTATAAAGAATGGAGAGGTTTCCCCATTGATGAGAACTACAAAAGAAATAGTTGTGACATGACCCATAATCCAATTGACAACAAGGAGACTAAACCCAATATAAATTAATAGTTGTCTTAGATATAGCTAGCATGTCCTATCAAATTCCTTAGGAAGGTTCAGTTTAAATATCATGGCTGACTTCTTACTCACTTGAATGGAGTGAATACCTTCTAAAGTGGATCATATAGCCTCATGAATTTGTCTCCCTTCTAAAAACCCAAACTGTTCATATGAGATAAACCCTAACAAAATTTTCTCCATTCCAACAACAAGAACATTATGAATTATTTTATAAATACAATTGCAAAGGAAGATCCATCTAAAGTCATCAAAAGATATAGGATTATCTACCTTAGGGATGAGTGCAATGGAGGTAGAGTCAAAATGTGAATTTGGAAAAACTTCTCTGGTATATTTGGGTTACATTGTAGGGAATGATCAGCTAAAGATAGATCCTTCAAAAGTAGAAGTTATTGTGAAATGGCCCAAGACAACCACTGCCACATAAGTCAGAAGATTCTTAGGAGCAGTATAGTACTGAAGGAAATTCATTGTTAATTTATCTTTCATAGAAGCTCCTTTGCATGTGTTAACAAGTGTAAAACAAGTCTTTCAATGGGAATGCAAGCAGTAGAAAGAATTTGAGACATTGAAGGAAAATATAATCATCGTACCATTTTTTGCTCTACCAAATCTAAAACAACCATTTGAGATTCAAACCAATGCAAGCAGATATGCCATGGGAGCAATCTTGATGCAACGAGGTAAACCTATGTGTTATCATTCTGAAAATTTTACTCAAGTTGTAATTAACTATCTAACATATGATAAGGAATTGTATGTGTTCGTACAAAGTGTGAAGAAATGGAAGCATTACTTGATGGGAAATGAGACAATAGTTCATATAGATCATCATCCATTACAGTATTTTCAATCACAGACCAAGCTACAGTATTCACGACACTTCAGATGGATGGTTTCTTACAGTAATATCATTTGGTAATCGAGTATAAGAAAGCTATTCATAACAAGGTTGCAGATCTATTGTCAATACCAATGATTAATGTATCTACAGTATTAAGGTATAATCCCTTAGCTCATGAAATTTATGTTGAACAATATACAAGGGATGATAATTTTAAAGATGTATGTATGTATTTATCTCATGGAAATCAACAGCGAGATTATCATGTGCATGAAAAATTGTTATATCATCTTGGAAACCTTTGTATACCCATAGATGAAAGAGTAAATATAATTAGAGAAGCTCATACATCTCTCATTTATGGTCATTTTGGGGTTGGTAAGACAGTAGCATAGTTACAGAGATATTGTTATTGGTATCGAATGAATGAGACAATTTCCAAGTATGTAAAAGGGTGTGTTATGTGTGCCACAAGTAAGCCTAGCAACAAAAAGTTGAGATTATATATACCACTTCTAGTACCTTCTCATCCATGGGAAAGTATCTCTATGGATTTTGTAGGGGGTTTGGGTAGAGTCGAAACAACCCAAAACCTTACCTATAAGTCTAAATCCCTCCACCACTTCGAGTAGGTATTCACCCAAAAGTTCAAAAAAACCTATAAAAACCTCCACAAACTAGCCATCTATTCTAAGGCTCTTGTCCTTATGAAAATAATTTAAGACAAACAACAATTCATGTTGAGACATTTCCTCATATATTTCATTATTTTCCTCCTCTATCACCGACCTAGGAAAGTAGGAATCCACCTTTATAATCTTGACAATATTGATACCTTTAGTTTCTTGATATATTTTCCCAAAGTACATAACACCTAGAGTAGCCAAATCCCTAAAACGTATAATGTCCACTCCTTCATCCACCATTTCCCAAATGGTGTTGATGTTCTTTATGTGATTATAAAATTGGTGAAAAAATGTTGTGTTCTCAATACCAAGTTCCAACCAATTAGCCATCATTTTCAATCTCCATAATCTCAACAATATTAGTACCTTCAGTTTCTTGATATATTTTCCCAAAGTTCCTAACACCTAGAGTAGCCAAATCCCTAAAACTTGTAAATTTAACACCTTCTTCATTCACTATTTCCCAAATGGTGTCGCTACTCTTTCTATGATTAAAAAATTGGTGAAAAAATGTTGTGTTCTCATAACCAATTTTCAACCAAGTAGCCATGCTTTTCAATCTCCATAATATTGACGATATTAGTACCTTCAGTTTCTTGATATATTTTACCAAAGTGCCTAACACATAGAGTAATCAAATCCCTAAAACCTCTAAATTTCACACATTCTTCATCCACCATTTCCCAAATGGTGTTGATTCCCATTCTGTGATTAGAAAATTAGTGAAAATATATTGTGTTCTCATCACCAAGTTCCAACCAAGCGGACATGCTTTTCAATCTCCATACAAATTCTTGAGACTTTTTAGTTTTTCCGCACTAAAAACCCCACTAGTATTATTATTTAACAAAGCTCCAATTTATACCTTAGTTTCTTTAATATGTTTATCCATGTTCCTATGCTTTTTCCTGTCCCAAGCCACCACCTTCTCCTTAACAACCTTCAAAGAGAAATATATTTTTTTCTTGCGGTCCCTCTACCTTCTCTATCATAGTATCTCCAATTGTATTTTACTAACTCTTGGAACTCCTCCTCCTTAATCCAACTTGAAATAAACTTAAAAGGATCCCTAGGATTATGACTGTTTCCCTCAAATTGTAAAAGAATTGGACTGTGATATGATATCCTTGTAAGTTTTAAACCTATGAAGTACAAAAATGCATATAGATTCTTAAACAAAATAGAATTTAATCAATGGCTCATACACAGAGTACACAGAGATTTTATACCGAAAACCCTCAACCAAGGAAAACCTTTCTTATATTCATTATATCGAATTTCACCATTCACTATACAATATATACAATGTTTTTAGGTATTCCGTAGATACCAAAACCCTAATCCCTAAAACTGGGATTATTTTTAGTAAACCGCTAAAAATAGCAAAATCTGCTAAAAATAGCAAAAACCACCCAAAAAATAAATTTCGAGGTGCTGCCCCGAACGCTGCGCATAACCAGGGGGGATCATACCTGCTCCCCCCTAGGACCCCTCTAGGAAAGCGCCTAGCACACATGGCACAAACAGGGCACTAGTACGAGGGATCGTCAGACGCAGTTATCATATCTAACGCGCCCACACACAAACATGCAAAGAATATAACACATACCCAACATTCTCCCACTTGTTGTTTTCTTTGCATCTAGGGGTATAGGGGATTATATAGTCAACAATCCAGGGTAGCAATGCCCATTATTACTCTACACTAGGAGAAATTTTATGTGCTCACAGACTTTGTCAATGAATCTGCAACATTCTTCAAAGTGTCAACCTTTTCCAGCAACACCTTATTTTCCTCAACCATGTCTCTCACAAAGTGATATTGTACATCAATATGCTTTGTCTTCGAATGGTAAGATGGGTTCTTTGCCAAGAAGATTACACTCCGACTGTCACAATCTAATCTCACTGCTTGTTGTACCAACCCAATACCTGAACACAATATTTGTAACCATACTACTTCCTTGCTTGCATGAGTGCCTACCATGTATTCAGCTTCTATAGTTGACAGTGCCACTACAACCTATCTTTTTCTCATCCAACTGATTGCTCCTCCAAATAGGTTAAACACATACCCACTTGTAGATCTTCTACGATCTAGATCTCCAGCGCAGTCTGCATCAACAAAGCCATGTATGTCCAACACTCTGTCCAATCCTGGTCTTCCTTGGTAGCACAATCCATAAATGGTAGTGCCACGAAGATACCTGAAGACCCTCTTTACTGTTGTCTAATGCTCCTTCCCTGGTTTTGACATATACCTGCTCAAAACTCCCACTGCATGTGCAATGTCCAGTCTAGTACAAACCATTGCATACATCAAACTGCCAACTGCACTGGCATACAGAACATGGGACATGTCCTCTTCTTCTTCTTGTGTCTTGGGAAACTGATTTGCAGATAACTTTACACCTATGGGAATAGGAACCTTGACTGATTTACTTCCATCCATATTAAACCTATGCAATATCGTCTCAACATATTTTCTCTGATTCAACCAGAGTTTCCTATTTTCATGATCTCTTTTAATCTCCATTCCCAGAATGAAGTTAGGAGCACCAAGATCCTTCATGTCAAATTTGAAGGATAGTTGTGATTTCACCTCCTTGATAACATCCATGTTCTTTCCTACCAACAACATGTCATCAACATACAACACTACATAAATGAAGTGATTACCAACCTTCTTGGAATATACACAATGATCAGCCCTGCTTCTTACAAATCCCAATCCAAGGATGTATGTGTCAAACTTTTGGTACCACATCCTAAGTGATTGCTTCAGACCATATAGTGACTTCTTTAGCTTACAGACCAGCTCTTTCTTTCCCTTCACTACAAAGCCTTATGGCTGCTTCATGTAGATTTCTTCTTCCATATCCCCATGTAGGAATGTTGTCTTCACATCCATCTGTTCCACTTCAAGATCAAAAGTAGCAGCAATAGATAAAAGAAATCTAATAGAAGTTAACTTAGCAACAAGAGAAAAAATCTCACCAAAGTCAATTCCCTCTGCCCGGGAATAACCTTTTGCTACTAACCGAGCTTTGTATTTCTCCACTTTACCTTGTGCATTAAACTTCTTCTTAAACAACCATTTGCTACCAACATATTTTCTTCCAGCTGGCAACTCAACTATATCCCATGCCTCATTCTTATCCAAGGAATCCATTTCTTCAACCATGGCCTTCTTCCAGAGTTTGCTATCCTCTGAATTCACTGCTTCCCTGACAGTTTTGGGATCATCATCAGTAATAGATAAAGAAAAATTGGAACGAAAAATTAGGTGGACTATACCTTTATGGTTTCCTTCTATCTCTCACTGATCTCCTCAATACTGGGGCATGAGGTTCTTCTTCTTCTTCTTATGCTTCCTATTAACAAGGTATTCACATGCTTGGATGAGGAGGGGTACCAGGTAACATGATGCACCCACTGCCTCTACCTAGAATTCTTGTCCTAACCCGGCACCACTGAGCATGCTCCTTGCTTTTTCCATCAGTGTCATGTTCATTCTTTCTGCAACTCCATTCTGTTGAGGAGTGTATAGAGTAGTCTTTTGCCTTGCTATACCACACTTCTTACAGAATTCTTCAAATTCATTTCCGCAGAATTCTCCACCATTATCTGTTCTCAATACCTTTATTTTCTTCTATGTTTGATTTTCTACTAGAGCCTTAAACTCTTTAAATTTATCAAATACCTCAGATTTCTTTCTAAGAAAATAAATCCATGTGTTCCTTGAAAAATCATCTATGAATGAAACATAATACACATATTTACCTAGGGATGGAACAGGAACAGGTCCAAACAGATCACTCTGTATCAACTCTAAGATCCCATTTTCTCTTGTAGCACTAGATGGGAATATTACTCGATTTTGTTTACCATATATGCAATGTTCATAGAAATCAAAATCCAAAGTGCAATTAGACATACCTTCAACCATACCTTTACCATGTAGTGTTTGAAGGCCCTTTTCTCCAATATGTCCCAGTCTTTGATGCCATAGCATGGTCTTCTTTCCAAGGACAATATTGGTCTTGTCTTCTTTATTTCTCTATTAAGGGACAACAGAACTGTTACACCCATTAGTATAAGTGCTTCCCAGCAACTTGTACATAGTTCCACACCGAACTCCCCTGATCAACACCATTGCTCCTCGTACCATCTTGCAAGTGTTCTTTCCAAATATAGTATCCACTCCTGCATCATCCATCTTGCTTACAGATATTAGGCTCCTAGCTAGTTTTGGAATGTGTAGAACCCCAGGAAGTGTTCTAATCCTTCCATCTTTTAGCAGCAACTTAACCCTTCCATTTCCAAATATTTTTGCCGTCGAGTCATCTCCTAGGAATACATCACCACCATCATATTTTTCATATTCAGAGAACCGCTCCCTGTGAGGAGTCATATGGTATGACGCACCTGAGTCGATCAACCATACATCACGGTCTGCATGTGTACTTGTAGATGCCAGGTAAACATCACCTCCTTCTTCAATGGAGGTTTTCGCCTCTGTGGAAGAGGTACTATCAAATCCCTTTGGTTTTTCAACCTTCTTAGACTTGCAATCTTTCTTATAATGCCCTGTTTTACCACACTTCCAACATTTCCTCAAAGATTTTCCTAGAGACTTAGATCTACCTATAGATTTAGATCTCCACCCCAAAGGCTTACCAGGGTTCTTGTCTTGGGTACGACCTCTTACAAACAAAGCATCTGTGCTATGAATATCCATGCTTTTTCACCTCATCTCTTCAGATAACAAGGATGCAACTACATCCTCATACTTCAATGTAGATTGAGTGGTACTACCTATTGCTACAACCAGATTATTCCAAGAGTCTGGAAAAGAACATAACAAAGTAATACACTTATCTTCTTCTACAATTGTAATATTAACAGAGCCAAGTTGACTTACCAGAGTATTAAAGGCATTTAGATGTTTTGTCACAGAATCTCCATCTTCCATCCTAAGATGATACAACTTCTTTCGAAGAAATAGCTTGTTTACTAAGGACTTTGATTGATACAAATTCCCCAACTTATCCCATAGTTCCTTAGCTATAGATTCTACTAAGACATTCAACAACACCGAATCTACCAGGTAGAGTCGAATAGTACTCCTTGTTCTTCTGTCCAACTTCTCCCAATCTTCCTTTGACATACCAATAGCTGGTGTACTAGTAGTTTGTGTACTAGTAGGTTGTGTACCAGTAGCATGTGTGCTAGTAGACGGTGTACCAGTAGGATGTGTACCAGGATCCACAACGATCCATTGTTCTTTGTCTACAAGAAGGTCCTCCATCTCGAGCTTCCATAGCTCGAATTTTTTATCGTTGAACTTCTCTATCTCGATTCTAGATGAGCTCACCATTCCTCTTTCTATACTCGAATCTCCACTGCAAAATCTCCCACTAAACCTAGGTTTATCACAGACCCAAGATAAACTTGATCTATCAAGACCGAGCCAAACCCTCAACAACAAAGGCATCCCTCTGAAGCCAAAAACGAGCTCTGATACCACATGTAAGTTTTAAACCTGTAAAGTACAGCAATGCATATAGATTCTTAAGAAAAACAAAATTTAATAAATGGCTCATACACAGAGTACACAGAGATTTTATACCGGAAACCCTCAACCAGGGAAAACCTTTCTTATATTCATTATATCGAATTTCACCATTCACTATATAATATATACAATGTTTTTAGGTATTCCGTAGATACCAAAACTCTAATCCCTAAAACTGGGATTATTTCTAGTAAACCACTAAAAATAGCAAAATCCGCTAAAAATAGAAAAAAACGCCCAAAAAACAAATTTCGGGGCATTGCCCTAGGCTACGCCCGATACTGAACGTTATGCGTAACCACTGGGGGGCATACATGCCCCCCCCTGGGACCCCCCTAGGAAAGCGTCTGACGCACACGGCATAAACAGAGCACTAGTACGAGGGATTGTCAGACGCAGTTGTCATATCTGACGCACCCACACACACACACATGCAAATAATATAACACATACCCAACAATCCTTCCCTCCTCAATCCAGGATCTACATCTATCAACTTGTTGAAGAAGTGGAGTTGAGAATAAAAAATTGTCAAGTATTTTAGCCACTGCATCCCTACCAACTCTTTATTCCACCATGTGGGGTTAAGTTTAGCAGGTTCCACATCAACCAATCCAACCACTTCTATCTAGTGAAGGAAGTAATCTACTAGCCTATCCACTCTAGCTCTTTCTCCCCATACCTCCAATATTTTCAAGGTAAACTTAAGATCACCTCCCAAAATAAACCTCCTGTTAGGACCACACTATGCACCTTTTTGCCTATACTTTTTGCCATTATTATACTCTTAATCACCCATATTTGAACCTATACTATCACTTTGTCTGATCATCTCAAAGGTATACAACGTCCTTTCTCATTACTATATGCTTAATCTGTTTTGCATAATATTTTACATCACTTTTGTACTTAACCATTGATTAGAAATGCATAAGTGTCCAAAACTGCAGATTTGCATTCAAGGCCTATTGCTACTACACAGTCCGAGGTCGTAGATGCTGAAACACGGAGCTACTACACAGTCCGAGGTCGCAGATGCTGAAACACGGAGCTGCTACACAGTCCGAGGTCGCAAGATGCTGAAACACGGAGCTATTATACAGTCCAGAGTTGCAGATGCTGAAACACAGAAGAAACCGCCAGAACCGACGATGCTGAAACACAAGGAAGCCGCCACAGTCAGTGGTCAACATAGTCAGAGCGCAATTCACGTGGCTGAACCAGCCCGCGAATTGTGATGCTGAAACAGCATCAGCAACGATGAGAAGAAGTTGTTACACCAGCCATAACAGCAATACCTCGTTCAGTTCCTGTAATAGCATTTGGTTGCGTGAAACCAAGACATCCTATGATGATTTAGAAAGAAGATCTGATCTAGGATAGGATTGAGATATGCATTGTAATGATTGTATCGAAGGGATTTCCTCTTTAAATCAGATGAAATCACCATTCGAGATATCCAAGTTTTGATGTATTGAAGCAACTTCAGAGAAGCGGGACGTATTCTATTTCTCTAATTTGTACTGTGATATTTCGACAGATGAATATAAGACTGCTTTGATTATTCGTCTCTAAGCTTTCCCGTTTCAGGGGAATCTTGTGAGAAGGGAGGGCCCACCTTCATCACAAGATTCACCCATTAGTTAGAAGTGTGTTAGTATAATTTATGTTCATGCTTTGTTTAACTGTCGTTTGCTGA